>CAEGAE010094301.1:0-51611 GCA_903067095.1 Girardinus metallicus | reverse complement strand
CCTCATCAGTGAAAGAAAGTGCTGGCAAATTAAGTAAGGATGATGAAAAGGACCGGAGGAGAAACATTTTTCTTAGATTACTTAAAATACAGCCAATAAAACAGGAAGTACCCCAGCCCTATCAGATGCAGCTTTCGGTTGTCGTGAAAAAGGTCTATTAACACAGCTTGGGTTTTACTCATCGTATTGACAGTGATAACAGTTTGAGATCTGACAATATGACACTATAGAAACAAGGTATTTAACAGAAAAGCTGATCAATGATAGCACTACCACCCAATATCACACTTGAATAAGGATTTGTGGCCAACTGTATGTGGTAATTTGTTTAATTTATTTGTTTTCCTAAAGACTGTAAATATTGGTCAGACCAAAAGTAGCAAAAATGTTTATGCAAGCCACAAAGTGGCTCATCTCTATGCGAAAGTTGAATGTAAAGGATTTGAGGGTGAATTTATTTGTGTTGGTCAACATAAAGAAAGAATGTGATGCAGGGAATATTACTGCAACATCTAAATAAACCAGCGGTAAAGGAAGTGACTTTGAAATGGAAAATAACTTTAAACATGCCGCAAAAGTAATGGGAAAGTCAATGTTTTAGTTGAGAACCATCACAAAGAGCCGGTGTCCAAAGGAAACCTGTGGCCAGAGCACAGGATGTGTGGTTGAGCCAAGAAAACCTGCAGCAAACCCAAAATGTTTGACCCAATTCAAAAGGTTTGTAAAGTTCTTCTGCCAAACACAAAGGAAGAAACTTATGTCAACTTTGAAAGGTGAAGAAATTAAAGACAAAAGAAATCTCAAAAATATCCTCTCAAAATTCTGGCAATTAAATTGAAAAATATTTGTTGATCCTAATTTCATTTCTGGGTCACATTCTTTGTATGCATGCAGAGGGAAAATGCTACTCCTCAGTAGAAATGTTCTCGAGAAGGAACCATTGCATCGCTATGGAGCGAGAAAACATTTGGGGTAGTCCCAAATAAAGAAGCCTGGAGTTTCCGTGGTGTGTATACAGCTGGGTTTTCACCAAACCGAGGGCCGAGACTAAATAAATGTTTGTTGAGCTGCATTTACACAGCCGCTAGTTCATGTCATCATTTTGAAGACACCTTGGAACTGTGCTGACTCCCTCTGTGTCCCTCCACTTTCTGTGTTTAGGGTTAGTCACAGATGATGAATGGAAAATGCAATTTGTTTTATTCCTCTTTATGATTCATAGGGAAAGAAAGTCTCAGCTGTTGATTCAGATGTTTAAAATGAGTGGAAGACCGTTTGAAAGGACAAAAGCTCCTTTTTCTGTCTGTTTATTGTGGAACACAAGAGAAAGTCAGATGCACTCAGAGCTGGTTTCCAACACAGCTCTCGTTCTAAGACTTCCTCAAACATACTCATGCACTCTTTCCCCCTCCCTCTCCTCTTTCCTCCTCCTCCTCTCTTTAGCCAACTACACACAGCCTGAGCCTCACCAGGCAGAATGACTGGAGGAGTTGGGGCTGCATTTTGCAGTGCCTGGAGTGAGACTTGTGTGCGTGTTTTTGTGACTGTTCAGGTCGCTGGATGGACTTCAGCTGTAAGGGTGCCCCCCCTCCCCACATGTGTGTTTGACCGCGACAGTCGTCCTGAGCACAAGGAAGACTTTTCTCAGAATGCAGATGGCGTGAGCAGTCAGGATAAAAGTTTCTAACAGCTCACGTCTGAGCCTCGGCTAATTCAGTCAGTCCGCTCTGCACAGTCTGACTCAGTCAGGAGAGAAACAGCAGCAGCAGGAGCAGCTGAGAGGGACTCCTACTTGAGCTTGTCTCAGACTTGGATTTCTGTTGTTGATTGATTACCTGTCGGTGGACTGGAGACTTGAGCCGTGCATCACCAGTCAACAGAGCCGAAGGACTCAACAAGGCTGTCTGTGTAGAAGGTGGGTCTGTTTCGGTTTTGATCTCAATTTCTGTTAAATATCTACAGTTCTCCAGCATCGTTCACATAAGACTAATCATATGAATGAGAGAATCTGAAAGGGAAATATGTAATATTCACCTCCACGTAAAAAAAATCAGCTGTGACACATTTTGCAGCATTGCAGCATCTTAGAAAACAACTCACTACAACAACTTAGTTGACTAAAAAAATGAGCTGTCTGATCAAGAGTTGACAGTTCAATCAAATGATCGATCATGTAATGGTAATGTGACATATTATTACAGGTTAAAATCAGTGACACTGCAAAAAGGACAAACGTTATTAAAATTCACAACACCTGTGGCTTCATTAAACCAGAGCTTTACAGCTTTACAGCAGATTTCCATATATTTCTGGTGTTTTACAGGAAGGCTGCAAGATCCTTATTAGATCCTTCCAAAGTAGTGACCTCTCTCTGGCTTTTGGGTTAGCTGAATATGCTAAAACTCTATTATCTCTGTATTAATGTACCAGTCGTATACCAAGTGCCAGGATCTCACTGATTGCAAGTGCTGACAGACCGAACTAGACCAAACTAAGATGTGGAAAATTGTTGAATGATGCGAAGATGGACTGCAACGGACAGGTCAGAGAAGTTGGTAAAATGGCTTAAAGGATGAAAAATTCATCTCTGCAGCCTCTGTCTGCCACTGGCCTCATGGGTTAATGGAAAAGGGAAGATGTGAAAGCAAACGGGGGGACGGGCTGAGGTAAAAGGAGGGATGATGACCCTCCTGCACTAGGAATGTCTGCAGCAGACACAAGCTGTGCTGCTGGAAAGCCACAGGGATCAGGTTCCCTGTGTCAGCTGCTGGGCTCGACTGATCCCTGATCTAACTTTATGATATCTGCTTATCAAGAGACAGAGGGGGAAGACTAGAACTTGAACAACATGGGGGTAGAGATCACTTTGGCGATATAAAAAATAAACAAACAAAAAAAACATTTTCGAAACACTTGTTTGTGTCCTTTTAGGTGAGTGCAGAGGATAACCCCCCCCTCCAAAAAAAAAAAAAACTCAGAAACAAAGATTCATGAGAAGGAGCTGAAATATGACACACAGGTGCCAGAATTACAGAGGTCAGTTGATAATGACTGCGTTTCTCACCTGTGTTTCTTCCTAGAGGGCCTTGCAAAAAGTATTTATAGAGCTTGTGCTGTTCTACATTTTGTCACATCAAAAACACAAACCTGAATGTATCTTCTTGAGATTTTATGTAACACAAAGTAACACATAACTTTGAAGTGGGGGTAAAATGTCACATGTTCTCAAAATGCTGTATAAAGAACAGTTTAAAAGATGCTTTCTTAAATCTGATACCTTTAAATCAAATGTCAATCAACAAGAAACCAACTACCTGTTAGACTGAGTCCTCCTGTTTATAGTTTAACCTCACTAAGAAATGAAGCTATTATGTAGATTTGTGGGAGAATATTAGTGAACAAACAGATTCATCCAAGAAGTGTAGCAGGCAAGTCAGGGAGAAGGTTGTCGAAAGGATGACAGCAGGTTTAGGTTATAGATTATAACTTCAAGTCCTGGACATCTCACAAAGTGTCGATCAGTTCATCGTCTGCAAATTGGAAAGAGTATGTAACAATTGCTAACCCGCCAAGACAAGAATTTCCACCTAAAAAGACGAATGGGGAAAGAAGTGACTCTGGAGGAGCTGCAGAGATCCACAGCTCAGATGGGATTGTCTGTTGACAGGTGTCAGTGGGGGTGGCATTAAAAAAAAAAACATGCCTCACTTTCAGGTTTTAAAAGCTTTTAAAAGTTTTTAATGTTTTCTTTATTTTCTGCTCCACTTTACATTGAGTTATTCCACCACATAAAATTCCTATAAAATACTTTAACATTTGTGGTTGGTGACAGAATGTGGTAAGGGTTAATGGTTATGAATTATTTTGCAAATCCCCATGTTGTCCATAGATTGTTCTCTTTCTACTTATATAATTGCCTCTTACTTAAACTACCTCTTCTCTCAGCATTTCATGTGTATGTCATTGATTTGAGAAAAAAAGAGAAAAAGTTAAACTGTAATTGAATTTTGCAGTAGTTGGATTCTAAGTGCATGTTTTATTTTAAAATAAAAACATTCACAATGAGGGATAGTTTAAAAAAAAAAAAAAAAAGCAAAACATTTTACTATATTATCAACATGAAATTGTTTCATTAAAGCTTGTTTTGCTCTCTTTGCGTCAGTGCACTGTAGGATTCTTTTTACCCTTTGGCCAAATATCTGATGTGTTTCACCATGTGAACTACTGCTGCCAGATCTCCAGGGGTGGCGGTGGACACATAAAGGCTAAAACTAAAAGGGAAAAAAAATACCCTGAGTAATTAAGCAGCATGGACAAACAGCGGGGCGTGGAGTCACACAGCTGAGAGAGAGACACATCCATGGTTTAAAGAAAAAAAACTGAGTGCAGCAACAACACAGAAACCCAAACAGAGCTTAAAAAAAAGAATGGCATACAGCACAAAGTGTGTTCACATAGTGTGGCGCAGCAGAGAAACAGGATGGTAAAGGAGGACAGAGGGAGAGGTGGACAATATTCATCAACGTAAACTGAGACTTGTAACAGTGTAAGTCCCTGCAGTTTACTGGTTCCTTTGTTATTATCGCTGGTAGATTGGAAGCTGTGGCTTATGTGCAGTTCTGCGCTGAAGCAACAGTAAATATCCCTCTAATTTGCATTTTTTACAGATTCCCAAATGCCAATTGAGGCAAAGATGCAGAGGTACATCTCACAGCTTTAACATTCTTCTGCATTCACTCTGCAATTACTTTGTAAATGAACATCATTATTATTAGTCATGCTCCTAGCAGTCTGAGAGGGCGTATTATCCTATAAAACATCCCTTAATATAAGCTACTGGTTCTGTATGTGCTGTAATTACTTTGCTTAGTGATGAAAGGACTACCATGGTTATTGGCACAGTTCTTTGTTGTTGCAAAGTAAACCTAAGATGTGAACGCGTGAGAAATGTTCAGTGCAAATATGCCTCTATGCTTTGAGAATATTTGCTCTGCTTCACCCACATCAGTACTTGACTTACATGTACTGTGTTGTGTAGTTCATAACACTTAATACTTGCCACATTTGTCAGTGTTAATTTTTCTTCATATATACAGTTTTGCATTGGTTGTCATAAAAACCAAATAATATCCATTGCTTGTGGGAATATCTTAGAATCACTTTGGTTTCTTACACACAAATAAATGCAATAAGATCTTACACAAAACCTTTGTTTGTTAAACATTCTTCATACATTTTCCAGTATTCTCATTTCAAAAGACAGCCACATCAGCAGTAATCTTCATTCAGCTGGGGTAGTCTGTCAGACACATGTAGAATGAGTCAGCCAGTCGAAGTCAAAGCGTAACCCTTGTCTCTCCACAGGCCTGCAGCTCAGTTACCAGACATGCATTGACACATGGCAGGGCAGAAAACGGGAAAGGGTGAGTCGGGGGTGTCAATGTATCACCATGGAGCTGGAGGAGGGACACTTGTGGCGTAGACAAAATAGACAGTGACTCATCAGTGAGCTTCCTGGGAACACCATTTTCTATTGAATTGATCCTTCTGTGTTTGTGATATTAAGCACCTCACTGCCTCTCATCTCTCCCCGTTTCTATCCATCAATCTACTTTATCGACTCACAGTGAGCTGTGTGGGTAGCGACTGTTCCTGAACGACCCCCTCACCCCTAATGAAGTCCCCTCTCTCAAATCCTGACCTCCTTGTAACCTCCTCTTGTATTAAATAATACTAGACTTTATTTATGTAAGCATTAGACGAATGTTTGCTTTCATGTGCAAAAACATTCTCATCTGAGGATGTTCTGAAAGCCCTTCCTCTTTCACGTCCTCCCGGATGATTAGCGCAGCAGCAACACAGCAAGAAACCTGCTGTCGTCTCACCTCTGTGTCTTTCATGGCAGGAGTCTACCGGCAACAGACTGCGCTTGAAGTGCAGCAGCTTTGGCAGGCAAGGTTTATATTTGTCTTTGACACATGTGGGTCACAGGGGCCGTAGTTTGTGCCAGCTCTAAAAGAGGAAGTTACTTGGGGATATTTAAAGCGCTGACCGAACTGACTGACAATGTATGGATTATGTTTTCACTTGTTTTTTTTTTCATGTTTTCTCACTATTTTTGCTGGTTTATTCACTTTCCTCTGTAAAACAAGGGAAAATTTAACTATTAAATATAGGTAGGGTCTGTTATTAAGATGGTTCTGCCAGCTGAAACTTGCTAAGTAACTGAGTAGATTGGGTTTGCAATAGGACATTATTCAAAAAAATAAGGCAATGTGCATTTGATTACTGAATGTATATATAATAATAGTAGACATTAGTCAATACATTTTGATTATTATATTTTACATTCGGTGTGGACCAGTGTTTGAGCTTATGCAAAGTAGTAGCTTCTGAAATGAAGACAGTATAAGGCAACCACATGTTGCTTAGTTTTAAGTAGCTAAACTGTTTAACATCAATTATTGCAAACATTTTGAGACTATTAGTTAGTTTCATTTCTTGGACAACAGAGCAAAACTGATAATTCAGCTGTCAATACAAGACAAAACAAGACAAAGAGCAATGTTTACACCCTGTGAAAATCTGCTGCTGTTTGCTGGTTAGCCAATTCAGCCAGTTCTTACGAATGCTTCTTCCTCTTTATGGCTGAAAGGGGATTGGTGGTCTGTTCCCTTCTTCTCTGTACTCAATATCCTTGAAAACAGGAAGTGAAAAATGTTCCCAAGTCAGATTTTAGACCAATATTACTGAACCATAAGTACCCACATAAATCTATGTAGATGCTGCAAATAAACTGGCGCAATTGCAAAAGCAAACATAAAAAATGCAATTTTAAACAATGCAAGTGACGAAAAAAACTTTAAAAAGTATCAGTTTTTTCTGTTTGCAGATTAAGAAATAAGGATAATCTGAACACAGTGGCACAAGCTGACAGAGCAGAAAACATTATGTATTTGGATAGTTTGGTAAAAAAGAAAACAAACAACAACAACAACAACAAAAAAAACACTTCGAAACTGAAGAGCATAAAGACTAAGGCTGGCCATCACTTTCAGCAAGTATGTAAGCAGAAGTTTAGGTCGGAGACAAAATAGGCCTGAAAACAGTATTTGTCAGACCTTTGTCATGAGTCTTCAGACGGCTCATTTCAGGTGCAAAGGTTCACATCATCGTCAATTTCATCATTGAGACTATCGTGGTATATACAGTAATCCACATTTTCCAAATTGTTGTTGTAAAGGTCATTCCTTAGGCAATGGACAGGTGTGTTTATGGTGGGTGGTGGTGATGAAGGATTTCAACTTAGATATGGTGAAACCAGGCTTCTTACGTATATGTATTTTTTACAAATGCATCCACAATGAATTGCAAGTTTTCTTTTGAAATTGATACAAGGGCAACGTATCAATTGCCCTTGTGTTGCAACACTATGAGGCAGATGGTGGTACTTTAATCTTTGGCTCTGAATCTATTTATGTTTACAGGTTGACTACCCATTTATTAATAATTTTAGCTCTTGGGGAAATGGAGAATGGCAGCAATGAAAACAGAGAAAAGTGACGACACCTGCCTAATTGTACAAGAAGACAGAACTGTTGCACAGTTTATAGAAAAATTTCACATTTTTGTAATTACTTTTTTGAATGGATCATGCACTTCCTGAATGAGTATAGTCACAACAGCGCAAGAGCAGAAGTATTGAAAGGTTGTTAGTTAATATCAGTCATCAGCCATTAAGTTTTACTGCTTCAGTCTAAGATCCTGCATAACCATCGATTCACTTTGCCCTCAGCTGTGCAATGTTTTGCTTTTGTAACCGGCCACTTCCTGTGGTCTCAGAAATTCCCAGCTTTGGCCAAATAATTGGGAAAACTGTCTTTATAGTCTTAAAAAAAGCTTGCACAAGTTTAATTTCCCAAAGGATGGGCTACTCTCCGCACAGAGGCCTCAATCTACTTTCTCTCAGAGTCACACAATTCAAATAAAGATGTGTCAAACAGCAGGCTTTTGTGTGCTTCTGGCCACAAGACTTTCCCATATAGAGAACAAACAGTCTGTGTAAGCACTCAAACATAGCAATCTCTAGATGCTGCCTTTATGCATTATCCTGTTGAATTATTAGTGAAAGATCTAATTTCTATGATCCATAATGCAGCTAACATCTGGTGCATATGACATTTGTAAATGTAGTACCTGCTTAATGGTTCCTATTGCTTTCATTAACAAACATCTGAGATCGTTTGTTAAAATCTCAATCATCAACTGTAGAAGTCAAATATAGGATCTTTTATTATTACCTCAAAGTACAACTGTCATAATGACATAAAAGTTATTAAATCTCTGTATTTGTGATTTCACAGACACACGGTTATTTTTAAATCGGCATGCAGCAGACGTCCCTGAGTCTGACACCGTCCGTCCGCTCATGTGTTGCTGGTAGACACAGATAGACATAGACTTGGTCTTAATCCGACTGTGCACAAATAGAAACAAAATGATGATGACTCGAAAGATATGTTGCTCTCAAAGAAAATACTCTCCATTTTCCTCTCTTGCACTTGAGGATTTTGAATACGTCTGGTTTAATGTGACTACCACCAAGCCACAAACCAGGGTGCACCCTGCAAAGAAATTACATGCCACAACTCCTCAGAGGTCTGATTTGCAGCTAACTTTGTGCTGTCCTTCCGGACGCACAGTGTTTATGGATGCATTGGTCTCTGCTGTATACTGAGCTGTTGTTGTTTACAGAGAAGGTCAGAGTGGCTCTTCTCACAGACTTCTCGGAATGGTGAAAGTTCGGAGGCATGCTGTGAGAACATCCTGGAGCATGCTTTGACTCGAGATGTCACTGGATGCTGTTTCAAAGCTGCAACAAGAAAAAAAAAGTGTCAAAGATGCTATCCAGTGGTGCAAAAGCAAACCTGGAACTCCAATGCAAAATTTAGTAAAATGCAAAGTTGTTAATTAGAAAAATTGCTGATTGTGTTTTGCTGGCGTTTAGGCCAGGGGACTGAAGAATCAATGACATGCTTTGATTTTTCAGCTTATCAGTGATAAGCTGATATTGATAAACACTATACCAGATGACCAAATTTAGACTTAGATTGAAGTAATTGAGCAGATGTCTTTAAGCCAAAGTTTAATTTGGATAATCTTCTCCCATCCACCCAAACTCCGAATAGCAAAGCTGAAGCAAAACAGTAATGATAACAGTAAGTTGGTTCAGATATTTTGCACAATGCTTTTTATGTTACTGTTTTAATATTTTCATCTGATTGGCACACATCACCTTCAATAGTTATGGGATTTACCGGCAGAGTTGCACTGTATGCTGTCTGAACTGTACTCTAGCTTTAGAGTTCCCAACTCTTTTGGCTTCTGATCCAATAAATAACAGTGGAAAAGACAATCTCGACTTGTTGAATTGCAGCCCAAGTGGGGTCCCAAACCCAACATTGGGAACCACTGGTTTAGCTTAACGGAGCTATTGGAGCAGTCTTTCTGTTTGAATGATGGCATTGTTTCTGTATTTCACTTACCAAGGCTGACTGGAATTAGATGAAAATATAGACTGTGCAGTAGGTATGTGTATGGCGATGCTAACTGGTAGGATTTCGCTCATTAAATGTCTGCCTGTCAATTTTTGTTTTTAACGTTGCACAAGTTCTGAAGAAAAAAATGTTGGTACTTGCAAATCCTCTTTATGAAAAGCAGTGAAACGCGGAAATGATTTTATAAGAAGCTGATTTGAAACTATTGTGGAAAATAAGTTTTCTGAAACCCCTGCAGTGTTTTCACATACAATTCAAAGGTTTTACTGCAGCATTAAGAATACAAGTAAACAACTCTGACAGAGTTTGATTAAAAAATGTATTTATAAAGATAGCACAGCACAAGTAAGAATATATATGGACATTCTAAAAATATGTGATATATGTGCAATATATTATGTGTTTACAAAGATATGTGCATGTGAAAGGTTGTTCTCTAAGAGGGTAGATTTGATCTTAATAAACTTAGAACACAATAACAAAACAAACAGAAAACTGACTATGTGTTGCTCAACATGTGACAAAATACAGTCATATTTAGTATATTAGCACATTTGAAAAGTTGGAAATTAGTTACACACAGACTGAAGTTGTAGGGATTAGTTTGATGTTTATGATACAAAATGGCCCAGTGATGGATGGATGGATGGATGGATGGACGGACGGATGGATGGATAGATGGGAAAAAAATCCCTCATTAATTGTCATTTTTGAACACAAACGCTTATGATTAAACAACTCATATTTGCCTGGTGAAGATATTCTGTTTCTGCTTTTCCAGTCTTGTAGCTTTACTGCAAGACTTATTTTAAACTATCTTGTTTCGCTGCTTATTTTGGAGACTGTGACTCAAAGGGGAAAACGCTGCCATAAATAGACTGCACATACATCTACACACAGGTGTTTCACAGGGACGCAGCAGACGTCTCCAGCACGCTAGTTTCAATCTGCCGAGTGGACACAACAGTCAGGCCATTTTGGGTTTTTGCAGTTGTTTCATAAAAATGCTCAGAGCTACTTCTGGCACCTTTAGGGTGGTTCACAGGAACAAATACTAGCTTCATGTAAATTAGAGTTTGTAAATAGATCAGCCATCTTATATTTTGAGTCTGTTAAATAGTAAACAAGACAATATGACATTTTTTAATTAATTGACTTAATTAGTTAGTTACATGATTTGCAGACCAACTGACTTTCTGTCTGTAGGTTAAAATATGTGTATATGATTGTCCTGACCAAAATACATACATTTCTTTCCACTGATTCCTTTTATGCTGTTATTTATACTCTCAATATGCCCACAGAAAATTTATGAGAATGTATTTCCTCTACACAAAGCCTCAGTGTGATGTAAATTTGAACAGAACTTATATTGCTACTGTCAACCACCTAAAAGTTATTTACACCAAGAGACGCAGGAGTTATTTATGGTTTCAATTCATACTGCAACACAGATCAGTCCCAGCAGAGCTGTTACAAAGTCCTGTGCAGAAAACATGATGTTGTGGAGCTGGGAACATGCTAAATGCTATACCTTCATCCACACATTGAAAATTAATACAAAATTGTTTGCCTGATGTCTGTTCAGGTATGTATCTGTTCGTCTGGCATTTACAAACCAGAATCGGAATAGTGGAAATAGGTGAGTCCCACTGGTACATGTTGGGTACTCCCATGAAATAAGGAATCATTTCTTCCACAAACTTATCTTACTTTTGAAAGAAGATTCCACCCTGCTTTGTACCCAACATATTTAAAGATTTCAAAAGAGAGGAATGGAAGATAATCTGTAGATTAAAACTTCACAATGTTGTTCAGGAACAAATATTTCTTAGAGAAATTCAGAGGAGTGAACATACAGGGACATGTGATTCCCATTATCCTTATACAGGGAATTACAAAAAGGTTCCTTCCCCTTGACCATTTGAAGTTTTTCAACATTTTGTCACATTAAAACTACAAACTTTAGTGTGTTTTACTGAGATTTCATGTTACAGAGAAACATAAAGCAGTGGATATCCCTAATCATGCAACTAGATGCAATTCAATCCACCCAAATGGATTGAATTTCATCAATTACTTGACTTCTGAAGTCAAGTAATTGGTGAAAAAAGTTCAACTGTATGAAATTTCACTTCGGTGTATTTCCAGTAAAGGACTTAGAGGTTTGTGGGAGATCATCATGAACCAAGAAACAAAGCTGTTTCTTGGTTCAACTTGGTTCTGTTGGGATCTTGTTTTTTTTTTTGGTTTATTTGTGGGTTTTTTCTGTTTGCTTGCTGGTTTTCCCTTCATCCACCAGATGGTGTCCTTGAGGCTGCACACCTTGGATGGCGTGCCCGCTGACTCATCATCCAATCAGCCTGGAGCTTAAGAGGAGCAGACTGCCAGCACCTTGTTGCCTGAGTGTTTGCCAGTAATGGTGATTCCTCCTAACGACTTGGAAGTTTCCCTGTGAAACCCTAGACCTGGCTTTTTGGATTACCTTCCTCGTGACGCCATGGACAATTATCCACTGGTTGCCCATCTTCGCCTCTGCAGATTAATCATAACCCGTTCCAGGATTTCCCAGCTGGCAGTCGGCTCGCTCCTCTGTTTTTCTCCATGCCTGAACTTAAGTGTCTGCCCTCCACCGCGGCCTTCAAGACCTCAACCCAGTACTCACCCAGCCAATATCGCTTCCTGGGACCTGGATCATCCATAGACGCCACAAAGAGACCAAGACCGTAACCCACAGTTTCTCCTCTTCTTGGTGGAAGTTATTCTTCAACCCAAGTAAGATCAGTCTTTTTCTCTCGAAGCTTCAATTTCCTATAGACCTCAAACTCATCATCTCCATCTGCTGCTCTTCAGTGCGCAGAAGACCTCGCGAGTCCTCTCCCAGGACCAGACTCCTTCCACCCACCTTTTCATATTGTTTCAATAAACTTCATTTATCTGATTCCCGTTCTCTTGAGTTGTTCTGTGTGTGGGTTAAGAAACTGGAACCCAACATGACGGGTTCAAAGTTGTGGATCAATTTAGAGCAGAGTAAGGCTATAAATTGCTTTTCCTAAGATTTGTTCAGTGACGAGTATAAAACAAATTCAAACCTACCAAGACATGACCAGCCACCTAAACTCATAGGCCTGTAGCCAAGAGGGCCTTTCTAACTGGAGTAACTAGAGAGATCCACAGCTCAAGTGGGGGGGATCTATTTTCAGGACAACTGTCATTTATAGATGATGCTCACAGCTACTCTTTATTCTGTCTGAGCTTGAGCAATTTTGGACAGGAGAAGCAAAAGTTTCAAGCTCTGGAAACATAGTCCAAAACTACAGCAAAAGGTAGTTCTGCAGAATAAAAACACACTTTTCAGGTTATGTATAAAATATAGTTAGACACACCTCTTCCTTTCGCCTCACAAATATAAGCTACTTATTGTTGATCTGTTCCATTGAATCCCAACAATACACACTGGAATATGTGGCTGTAACATAACTGTGAAAAAGTTTTATGCTTTTTCAAGCCACTGCACAATGGGACTCTCCATGACCACAGAGAGTTATGATTGCACCACAACAGACTTGTCGCACTTGCTCCACTTTTGCGGAGCAGCATCTGGTCCTCATCTGGACCTGGGGGCTGGTTGGACATCCCCCAAGCCAAGCACAATGAGCGCCACTGACAACATGGCATTGCTCAGAGCTGACAGCAGCAAACTCAGCACATGTCACTGACTAGAGCAGAGGTATGTGTGTTGATATGGAAACAAGATGTGCATGATGTTTTTTTTTTTTTTTTAACTCGGTATGTGAAGGGGACCGCAAATGTATCATGATTGCAGATGTGAAAAAGGTTAGCAGTAGGTCAATAGGTCAACTGTACCTAAATTATGCTAAGGTGAAAACAAGAACAAAAGGTCATCCCCAACTTGTTACATCTTGTACTTGCAAAGTAGAAATTGTATTTGTTTCTATTGACACTATTTCCAAGAGCTAAAATAATGTTCAAGATTAGAGTGTTCCAGTAATCTTTGAGACTCTTGTGGTTGTCCGTTTCTTTCACCTTTACAACTTTTAGTTGCTTTAATATACATTTTTTTATTCAGTAACCAGAGTCACTTGTAGGGTTTACAAAGTCCTTTCACAACAATAAGTACTTGTTTCACCTTTTGGATTAAAAAAAAAAAAAACTGCTATAATGGTGATTTTGATGAATATATCTGTTTGTACTGAAAAGTTAGTAAGCAGGGTTAAAGACACTTGGAGAAAAATGGATAAGCCAAAACAATGAAGCCTGACAGGCCCAGCAATTCATGGGAAGAAGAAACTGAAGGACAGGCTTGGTCTGTGCACTTATTTGCTTTTTAGTTTTTCCTCCTCCCACAATTTCATTTATGCCTTTGTGTCATCTTGTCTCTCAGCCTACACTGGTTCAGCCTCCATAAAATGAAAACACACAAATAGACTTGCACAAAGGTTCATGTGATTAACGAGCAAATTTCAGAAGACAAACTCTTCAGCCTCTGCAAGTCAAATAACTTCTGTTTGTTTTTAGATCGAAGCTGCTGCAATGGATGACCAGAGCGTGTCCCAAAACAGCAGTCCTCAGCGCTGCGGAGGTCAGACCAGTTCTGAAGGTCAGAGGTCAAACGTGATCAGGTGCGGTTGGCTCAGGAAGCAAGGAGGTTTCGTGAAGACATGGCACAGTCGCTGGTTTGTTCTCAGAGGGGAGCTGCTCTACTACTACAAAGATGAGGAGGAGACCAAACCCCTGGTAAGACTGAAATTATGTCAAAGATGCTGATTGAAACTTTTTTATTTTGAGTTTTAAACAAGCAAACAAAAAGGAAGAGAGAAAAAAAACCCACCAGCGTTATTCATGACCTACTGTATCAGCTGTGCTTATTTTGCATCCAATAGGAAATGATTCAGGCTTGGTTAAATCAGTAACTAAATGTGAATACAAAAAAAGGGTAAATGCTTAAAATAAATTTAAAAGCTTCACTTTTCTAAGCTATCATTGAAAATGAAAAGACGGTTTGTTGCACGTTAGTTGTGGCATTCTTCTAATGAGATTCTTCTAATGCCACAACATAAAAGGTGTCAGGTGAGCTCTAAGAACTAACACACACACACCCAAGTCTAAACTGGTGGTTCCAGATACACTATAAAATGATACACAGAAGTGCGTGCAGCTGGGAAAATGTGCTGTTAGCATATTTTTGTGTAGTCTTTTCTTTGCTTTTATCACATTATAAATTAGAAAAATTATATCCCTAAAGTAAACATTACATTCATCGCTATCTTTGCTTAAAAAATAGAAATAACATTCAGATAAATTAGCTCTTTATTGCTTTAGAACTATCTCATATTGAAATGTTTTGAAAAATACAATATTTACCTTTCGTGGCAAAATGAACCAATGTTTTATCAAACACCATTTGTACAGTTACAGAGAGTTGCATCTTGCGGATCACCGAGTCTCCATGACAACAATTAGACGTAACCTACATAGCAACCAGGAATGGCGGAAATAAAAAAACACACTCTTTTGTGACCACCTGTTGTGGAGTTACATAAGGAAGCAGTGTGTTTGACTTGTTTCCGCAGTTGCAGCTCCAATTAACTCAAATGTTACAAACTACCATAATAAAAGCTTGTAAAGCTATCATTTAGGCTTTGGCAGTAGTGGTGATTTAGGAGGTATAAGCAAAAATAAAAATATCTCTCTTTACTTTAAGCATTAAACTAATTGTTAACCTAATTATTTAATTAATTCTAGCTTGACAAAAAAATAAAAATAAAACATTCAAAATGGCAGCATGTCTGTATGTACAGTAGCCTATGAGTAAATATCTGATTTCATTGGTGCAGTAATCCCTCTTCTATCTACAATCTTGTGCATAAAGACTGAAATTGTCATAGGATATCACAATTACATCACATGTTAGCATTGTGTTGCATATTTTGCAGCATTTTAGCTTTCATTGGAATTCAATTGTAAAATCAGCGCTTCATTTAGTATGTTTAGCCTGCTTTTGTCTTTTCACACTCACTCTTACTTACTCGTTAGGTGCTCAACGAGGACTGTTACCAATTTGTATTTCCAACAGGTAGAATAACAGAACAGAAGCTCTTCACAAATACACAAGAGACCACATCTTTCTCTCTTAGCTTTTCTGTACAAACAATGTCCTCCAACTTCCAGAGGAAACTCGAGCGCAATTGAAACTTTCACTTTGCTCATCTGCACACACTTCTTTGGCTGATTTCATAGCACGAAGTTCAGCCAAGCCGAAGCCACATCGGCAGTAAAAGTCTCAGAAGGCTGAATCTCCAGACCTGAAGGTGGGCTGCTGGCCAGACAGGAGGGAGAGTTATTCTTCACTGTTAGTTGTGGGAGCTCTGGGTCTCGGGGCGTTCATTTATAACGGAAGGTGACTTTATATGAGGTCTCAGTGAGGTCACTGTCCCAACGCTATCGCCAAAGTCGCTTCTAATGAATGCTAAAGCAAAATTACAAAACTGCTTTTGTAGCCCATCTTCCAGTTTACTCTTAGCAGATTTATTACTGCACCTGCTCGCTTTACCACCTGGAAAACATGGTTTGCTGCTTTCTTCCTCTGCCCTACTTCTCATCCAAAGCCATAATGAACACCTGAAACTGCTACTTTTTTGCAGCAAATAGAGGTTTGTACTGAAACTAGGTCAGGTGTAGAGGAGCATTCAAACATTCTGATACCAATGTGACTTTGACCTCCAACTCAGAGCAGCATTGAAGGTAGTAAAAGTCACATTTTTCACCCAAACATAGTATTAAAACGAATGCGAGAAAAGTAATCCAGTGTCATTACTTAACAGAAAACACGTGTAGGACAAAGAGGAGTCTGAGCACCGACTGAAAAGTGTCCCATCATTTAACTTCCCAAGATCAGGGAGAGAGCAGGTCAAACCCACACACATAAGCGCCGAAGTCTGCCAAGACACATTTAATGATCGGCCTGTCACGAGCTACAAACTTGATAAAACGGAGGTGTGAAGCCATATCTAGATCAGCTATTAATTAAGTCTCTCCCCTGCTGTGACGTCTCTATTTGTTCTGCTTCACATTGCCCTAATTGCTGCCTCTCCCGGTTGGAGAAAGAACAGCTGCCCTTTCCTGTTGCCTGTGGAAACACAAAAACATGAAAACTGCAGCCTGATTACCCAGGTACTAGCTGTACTGAAGTAATCTGATGATACATTTTTTAAATTAGGGGAAAACAGTGCAGAGTTGTAGAAGCAGAGCTATTTCAGTGATTTATAATAGTAATTTTGTTTTTGTCAAAATGCTTTGACATGTATTAAAATGACAACTAAAGTAAACTGTTTTAAAACTAAGGGGATAGTCTGAATGATATTGCAGATTTTTCGGGGAGCTGGTTAAAACGTCAACTTTTTATAACCAGGCCAACTATACAGTCAGCCAAATTAACATAAAATTTCAAGAGCTACTTGGAGATTTAAATAGGAATTAATTTTTTTTTTTTTTAAAAAGACATGTATAATTAGTCAGCTAATAAAATGACTCTAAGAAATTATAGCATTAGCCCTAAAACTGGTGAGTTAATAAATTCAATACGAAATTCTGGGACAACCCAAGCGTCTTTGAGAAAAAAGAAATTAGTCAGGCAATCACCTTGCCTCTTCTCCGGTTTTATCTCAAAGGTATTTTATTATTCAATATCATTTACATATTCATTTCAGCCAAATTGCATCCAAGGATGATTCCTCTGAGGAATTCAGATCTGCACAGATAAGGTTATTTGAGAAGATGTGTCCTTTTGGCCGCTGTGGGCTGCCGCACTGGGGTTCTTTACAGTTGGGCCAAACCTCTCGGAGCAACGTGAGGAATCTGAAGAATGGAAGTCAGATGGAGGTGAAAGGTCACTGAAAAGCACGCAAAGGGCAGGGGCACGTGTAGGCTCAGCATCAACATGCCATCTGCCTGCCCTCACTTGTCCGTGGAGATGTATGCACCCTCAAGCATGCGTGTGTACTCACGGAGATCGCGAGAAGCGCATTCACACACGTGCACTCGTGTTTCCTCTGGCTTGAGCCACAAAGACACTACTCATGCAGCAGCAGAAATGAGATGATTATTGTAATTTAAGCCACTCAGGACTGGATCCGGGTATGCCAGCGAAGCAAGAGAGGGGCAGACGACATTATGACTGAACAGAAGAACTCTGGGTGAATACATTAAAACAGTTTAATGGAATAAGAAATCAGAGACAAGTTAAAATTTTATTAAGATATTATAATTCCAGCCACAACAAGTCTGGGGGTAGATAAATAATTAAAATTCACAGGATTGAGAAGTCACATTGAACTCAGACAAAATGAAACATAGCGACTTCTTACAATAAATTACATCAAATCAATAATTCAGCAGCACAATGAAGCGCTGAAAGCGTTTTGTTTTCTCTGCATAAAATGGAAACTGCTTGACCTTGGCATTTAGTTGGGGTAAATAAAATGCTGCTGGAGTTGTAGGATCATGAATTGTGGAACAATTCATCTTTTCTCATATTTACCCATATTAAAACAATAACTCTGTTGTCACTTTGATTTTGACCATCACAGAAAACTGTCTGCACAATTTGACGGCACTATAACAAAGGCCTAGTGAAATGCTAAGAAATGAACATCCCCTGATGTGATTTTAAGCCACAGACTAAATTACTAAGTTACTAAATTCATTTTCTGCAGCAGCCTAAATACACTGTGTTGTTGGAAAGCCTTTTATTATCACCAAAAACATTTCGCTTTCTTACTGTCCATGTTTGTAGAACAGACCCTGAAGTATAATTACTGTTTTCAAAGAAATGTTGTCCGGGGACAGCTTTGTTTGTCACGCTCTGCATTTTTGTGTTGGAAGGAAACTTGCAGCAAGTTTGTGCAGGTTCTGCTTTGTCCAAAAGACGATATGGCAAACAGTGTCAAATACACAGCCAGGTGTAGCATTGTTTAAATTTTTTTTTCAAACAACATGAATCTTGTCCAGATAATGTAACGTTGAATTTTAGATGATATACTTCATCCTTATTTCCACCGGAGACATTTAAGTCACATCTTTCTGGTAGCGGATGCTACTGACAACAACATATCAACGGTGAAAGAGGGATCTTGCTTATTGAAAATATCATCAGATTACTAACTGAGCGGGATTGACTGGTCATTAGTTTAGCAAACCAATGATTTTATTTTCAGTTTTAATTACAATTTAACTCGTGCTAAAAAAGTAACTTCACAAGATTCCAAGAAGAAAAAGCAATTTCCATGAATTTATTTTGGTTCTATCCTTATTGTACATTTCAGTATCAACTGTATAATAATATTTAAATATATTTCATCCATACTTGGTCCTCCTTTTTTGATTAAAAAGAAAAGGAATAGACAGAAAGAGCAATATGAAAGTCTTATGACATCAGTGGAGTTAAGGAGAAGTATTTATCTCTAAAATGACATAATTAACATATTAAAAACATGCAAACTAACGGAAGGCAATAAAAACAGTGCATTAAATCTGTGATAAGCTTTTGCTTTTGGTATTTTGGCCGGAAAGCTGACTCCTGCAAGATATTAGACAGTAGAAAATGTCTTCAAGATATAAGGTGAGCATAAAAGTGGCTATTATTGCCAGGTAGCATTTGTACTGATACACAACATCCCATGAAATTAATACTGGAAATTTTGTCTGTGCTGACAGGGTGGAATAAGAGCTCTTATGAAAGCTATAAATTTTCATTCTCTTTAAAACTCAATGATATTTCTCTGGACCTAAACTGATCCATCACATGGCACCTCAAAAGGTGGTAGTCACATTCTGTTCCCTGGAGGTATTTACTGTCCCCAGATGAATCTTCTCACTGTAATAAAACCACACCTGACATGCAAATATCTCAGAGTGCTGTAGGGCTAAGCTTTAGTCTCCTATATTTGTATAACCATTTGGTATTTATAGTATCTGAATGCGATTAATATTTGAAGTATATACATTCCATTTTAAATGTTTCCATTCAGCTTATGATGGTTATTAGTGTGATAAGCACAAAGCCTAATGATAAGGAGAATTACTAGTAGCAATCACTGACTTTAGCGATTACACTGGGCTATTCCATTATTGTGTCTGGACACATTTTTAACAGAAGGAAGATTTTGGATCACTTTCATTTTTTCACTGCTCAAACAGTCACATTTAAGGGTATGTTTGAGTTGTACAGGGATGCATAGTGACTTCAGTATTTGATTATCACAGAAAAATTGTCTTATAGGAGATGTATTTCTGGTTTTACTACATTTTATTGACCTGTACATTTGCTACAATTTAAGGTTACTATGAGGGACTCATATGACCATCTATTATTCAGTGCTTTGGTATATGTATCAGATCACAAAAAAAAAAAAAATCTAATATCTTGTAGAGTATACATATCCTCTTGTAAATCTGTGGTTCTGCTAGTTGAAGCAGAAAACTAGTTTCTCCAGAAAACTATTGATGAGCAAGATCATGTTTCATTTTGCCAGTGCACTTGGTCATTCAGTAAGCCATACATCATCCTGATAATGAAAATGGAAACAGGAAATGCATTGATGGAAGTCTAAGTTTTATTTTGCAAACATTTTGATTTCATTCTCAGATCTAAGCAAGTAGAGATTACACCCATAGTTTTAAGAAAATGGCTGGGGGTGGCACCATGAAAGAGTTCTCCCTCAGTATTCAGTTTCATTAACATTCTGTCTTTGCAAAGTGAACAATTGCAAGATATCAAGTCGAAAGAACTCTGGCTCGAACAGGAGTAGAATAAATGATCAATTTCATGGCATTATACATTATTAAGAAACTTCTGCGCTGTGGCTGGACCATTTATTTGCCCCCTTTTTCTGTCTGTTTTCAATTTTATCATTAAAGAAATCTTCAAAGGAGGAGATTTTCTCTCATAGTGGAAGAACTATAAACCCTTCAGAGAATTGTCCTTTTGTTTGATTCAAGGTTGCAATAATTGCGTTGGCTCCGTCACTATTTTATAGAGTAAAATAGACCAATTTCCTGTTTTGTGTGGCTCAGTATTTTCCTCTTATTTTAGGCTTTAAAAACTCTCCAGCTCTTACTTTTTCTTGGGATGCATATTGCTCTTCTGCACCATTGTTGAAATCTATTTTACCAAATATTTTACAACTGAATGGTAATTCAGTTGTAAAATGAGAAACAACCAAAAGTGGGTAGCGTAAGCAAACAATTGTACTCAAATAAGAGGAGCACCACTTCAACATCTTTCTCAAGTAAAAGTAAATAGTAGAAATTAAAAAAAAATTAGTAAAAATTTATTTTTTAAAAAGGCTACTCATTACTGAGTAATGGATCAGAACATCATGTAATGTTACAAGGATCAGACAGACAGAAAAAAAAGAAGTAATGTGCAAATTCTGGTACAAATATATAATATTGTTACAAAATAACAGAAGACGGCAGAAGAAACACTTTTCCAGTCAATATTTCAAAATACAATACTTATAAAACTAATAGTTAAGCACATGTTAGAACAGGATATGGTACTTCTATGAACAATAAATAGTGTTTACTGTATGGTCTTGATCTCCACATGGCTCAAAAGGAGCCATTTAGACAAAAAATAAATGACATTAGAACAACAAAGCTCATCTATAAACAAGATGCTTTGGATTCCTGTAAACTGTAGGTTTGTGTCTACCTCTGGCGCTTGTGTGTTATTTAGTGACGTCACTCACAGCGGGTGGAGTGTCCAGCAACGTGACTCAAGTAAAAATAGCGATACTTCATAATAATACTCAACTAAAACTAAAAAAAGATCGTATGTAGTAAAATTATACTCTGAAAAGTTTTTTTTTTTTTTTTTTTTAAGTTACTCAAGTGAATGTCTCTGAGAAAAAAGTTAAGAGAAAATACCCACCTCTGGAAAGAACATATGGTCAAGTACAATTGCAGTAAGGAAACTAAAGAAGTGAGATTCCTGCTGCTCTTGGTGACAGTCTGAAAGGTCACAAATGCAGAAGAACAGTAATTACTGGATTAATAACATAGCTGATCAATGAACACTCACATTACTTGTTACAGCTGAGGTTTGTGGTGTATTGACTTTAGCTGGAGATTTTATCTGTTCGCAGTATAAATCTGGTTTCACCCATAAAATAAACCTCTGCTTTTCTGTTTACTGCGTCTTATCATTAGGATCATACCTTTAAAGAAACTGAGGCTATCTCTACAATAGTTACTTCTTATCATGACATCCAGACAGTAAAAGAAAAACACACATTTTCATATCTCGATTATGAAGATTGTCGTGATATATCACTTAATTACGTGAATTATCAACTGATGATGCAGCTTTAGTTTCATTGTCACCACTTTCAGGAATCAGGATCTTCTTTCTTCAGCCTAAAATATTAGTTTCACACCTGCTCTGAATCACTAAACAGACTGAGCAAGATAATATGTGGGGGATGAGGGGGATAGAAATAATGGAGTATTTAACATATCCTACACAGCGGAGTCAACATTCGATTTTAAAAGGGAAATTGAGTCTTTTGAAATGTCAGTCCTACATCCTATTGGATTCCTGTACTTGTAAGCTTAGAACTTCCTGGCTTTTTTTTTAGGTGTTTTTTTTTTTTTTGTTATAATTGCAAGTATATGAAGTCACAATATTCATTGCAATATCAATGTGTGCAATACCGCAAAGGGCTGCTTGGATGGATTATTTGGTTTGTAAAGTGGTATTTAAACTCTGTATGCCAAAAAATATCTGAGCAGATGGATAGACTCACCATAATTGATGCTCGCAGTTTATATATATATATATATATATATATATATATATATATATATAGATTACAGTGCGGAAAACATCATCTTAATATTCAACAGCAATATTATATAATGTTTTCCTAACATTGTGCTGTAACATTTCAGATAAACCTGCAATACATTTATTTTAATGTTAGAAATATGCCATAAACTTGTTTTAAATAGTTAAAATATCCTCATTTCATCATATAATTTGAAGTAGGAAATGTCAAATAAATGTTTATCAAACTGCTAAGACTGGCTTAAAAGGACATATTGCTCCAACAGAAGCAACAATCAAAAGTCACCTGGACAAAATTCATTCATCAAATATCATCAGGCACTATCTTCCTGCTGACTGTTGATCAGCTTCGGACACAAAAGGCTCTAAAGGCGACTAAAGTGCACATGTAGATGATGCGTGAACTCCAAAGCACTTGTTTCGAGAATGCCAAGGAACAATTTAAACAAGACTTCTGTATTTTAACTCCAAGAAAATAAAGTCAGGGAAGAACTTACTGTGCCTTGCAGAAGAATTCATATCCCATAAACTTCTTTTTTGCACACCGCCAACTTCCAATTACAAATGTGGCATGGCAGGGGAAAAGGATACATAGTTTTCCAAAGTGTTTATACATAAAAAATCTAAACTATGCTGCGGGCATTTCTGTTCAGCCCACTTTTCTCTAATCCCCTAAAAAATTCAGCTTAGATTACGCGGTTCAGTGGTTTATTAAAAACTTTCAAATTTAAGACAAATTCAGATCTTGAATTTGAAAATTGTATTACTTCTGCTCTATAATCATTTGGGTTCATCACATGAAACCCCAATGAAATACATTAAAATGTCTAATTTGATCAAAGGTAAATTGCTTTCATATGACAAGTGTTGTAGTGCTACATAAACAGACTGATTTGGATTTAATTAATTCAAAGGGAATTCATATGTAGTGCTCTAAACAGAACATTGCATTTAACGATGTTGAGGGTAGTTTCACCTAAAAAGTGTTCTATATGACATCTCGTGGTGAGGTGAAACAAAAGGCTTTATCCTTAAAATACATGTAGTCAACTTATCAGTAACAGAGCTTTGAAAAAATAGTAAATGACATGGGGATAATAGCTCCTTAATTTGCCAACCACATAAAACCTTTAGTAACACTTTATTTAGCATTACTGATTAAACCTCAGCTTTAATAACATAAAGCTACATCATTTTTGAAGTGTAATCAGTAATACTTTTATAACAAATTTATGTCAGATCATGATTTCTTGGTTAATGTCAAGTTGTCCTTATGAAGACATTTTGATTAATGTCAACTTTGTATTAAAAGTGTCATGATTTACCGAATGACACTTTATGACAACAGTCATAAATATTCATGAAGTCTTTCTCATGTTCATGACAGGTGTTATGTCATGTTTATGACGGTGTCACGACAGTCTTATTCACAACCCGTCAGATAAAGTGTTACCAAAACGTTTAATTCATAAAAATAAAAAATAAAAAGTTGAATTTGTTGTCCAGCAGTGCAGAGGCAATGGGGATTTTGCAACAAGTAAACACTAAAAGCTTTATTCTTTATTGTGTTTTTTTTATTACATAAATAAATCAAGTAACATGGATCTAATTGCTCCTGTTTGAGCAGTATGGTCAGTTAAACATATGAACATGTCATTAAAAGAACAAAGTCACAGTCAGTCAATTTGTTGAAATGTGGAGCGAGCACGGTGTTGGGCGTAGCCTCAGAGACAGCTTCCTGATGAGCTTACAAGCCTCAGCCTCCTGCTGTCACTTTTTATGCGACATATTTCTCTGAACCTCATGTGACTGCTGTGCATGTGTCTGAAGTTTCTTTTCTTTTTTGTCTGAATATAAAAGATAATGAGTTTTGTGTCACTGCACAGGCTCCCGAAATGATCTCATTCTACTTAACAACTTTTGAAAATGCAAAAAACATAAATAAAAAAGGAAACAGTTGGATTGAGCTCTTTAGTGAGTAAATGTCACTCTGCCTGCGGTTGCAAACAAGAGGCCACCGGGTACGACATATGGAAAGTGTGACAGTGGCTTAAAGCAGAATGTTTGTGGTGTTGTCGTTTTAAGGTTTTGGAGGGACTAGACAGACGTTTGTAAAATCAGTGTCCCAACGTAAAAAGGCTGCATTGAAGTTATCTCTTGTTTCCTTCCAATCGATTCAACGTGCGTAGTGAAAAGATCTGTGTTCAATGAAAGCCAGCCCTGAAAGCTCCTTTTTAATCCAGAGTTACTGAAGCAGAGCAGATTCTCTTCCCGGCTGCCACTTCAAACGGGTCTTTTCCCTCTTCTCTCCTCCACTCAGGAGCATGCCGGGCTCGTCTTTATGACAGCCTTTAAAGCACTTCATCTGGGGCCTCAGGTAGGGTTTCTACTTCCTGGTTGTCACAGTTATGGCTCATTAAAAAGGAAACCGACTCCCTCTCAGATCTTTATAATGTGTGTAAGTCCTCAGTACTGAAGTTGTCACCCAAGCACATCTTGTCTGAATTAGCATTAACCCTGATAGAGGTCAGTGTAATCACAGTCAGATGCTGCACTCATGAACTGAGGTTGTTAATAAAACTAAATTTCTGCTGATTCTTCAGTAAAGGGTCAGGGGAAAACATTTTAAGAGGACGGAGCGACATAATAGCAGACCAATACTTCATAAACAAGTTGCATAAGTAGGACAAACCTCATTTACATTGTTGTAAAGAACAATTTACGTAGTTCTGTAATTCAGTTGAAGTAGAAGAAAGCAAAAAAAAAAAAAAATACAGACATTTTAAAAAGTCTGTCATTAATCATTGTGATCCCCTTTCATACATTTGAACTTCTGTCTTTTGCTATTGGAAAAGGGCTAAGATGGATTCCTACATTACCTGCGATGTAATTAATATTATTTCAGAAATTAGTCCACAAAGTATAGTCATTGGATAAATATAACTCCAGGTTATATTTTGCATTATCCAAAAGATAATGCAAACTTGTATGTTTACTAAAATAGTTTAAAGTCAATAAGAATCCTCCCAACATGCAGCGAATCATTATGGATGCACAACATCTCGCCACCGCCTGTTCGTGTTCCTGACAGCGTTGTTGATTTAGCATTTACTTACAAATGACATACTATCCTGCTGGGATTCTTGAACCAATAAATCCAATTCAGGACTTTAGAAAGGATGCTCCAGCAGCTAATAATTTGAAACGTCTTTCAGAACTCTGGGAACCTTGCAATGAGTTAAAGCTTCACAATTTCTGCATTAAGTGTTGCATCCCATCCCAGAAAGGCCAGTAAGTCACACTTATTTTAGTAAATGTGGTGAAGTTTGTGTAGCTACAGATGTATATGATCTCTATTTAGTTGAACATGTAATGTTGCTGGGTATGTCCGTTTCACACCCAGCAACCTTTAAAGCGGTACTTCACTCAACATGACAAATCTTGCATCCAGTTTTGTTTGAGAATACTTTATATCAGTACAGACTTTAAAACAATGTGACTCCCTCTCTCCAACACACACTCAGTTTCTAGATGCAAAGAGAAAACTTCTTGCGTAAAGCTAGCAATAACCACATTTGCATTAGTCGCCAAAACTGAGTTGTGCTGCAGAAAGCTGCTGATGCTCTTGTTATTTAAATTGTGTGATACATCATTTTGGACAGAGCTGAACCAGAGAGATGCAATCCTCCGCATTGTTGCCACTTTGCCACATCCGTAACCACTTAAACCGATCATCCTGGAACGCCCCTGAGAGTCAATACAACCTTTACAATGTAAAGAAATGTACATTTTTAAACCAAATTCCTGTGACATGGGAGCTGAAAGCCGCTGAGCTCAGGAACTCTGGTTATTCAGGGAAACAGCTGGATAACTCAAACAGTATGTGTGATTCAATTCATGTAAGTCAAGTTGAAGGTGTCAAAATTTAAAACCCTGCAGTGGGACCTGAGGCAGGACTTCATCAATGAACAATCAAGGGCAACCCTTCATTTGCCAAACAGTGAAGTGTTACTGATGAGTCTGTTCTTCGTTTTCTGCAGGGTGTCATTTCTTTACCTGGAAACAAAGTTTCAGAACATCCAACCAGCGGAGATGAAGGAGGGAAATTTCTTTTCGAGGTCATTCCAGGTAAGATCAAAGCTCACTTAATTCCTTTTGGATTTCACTGAGCAGTGATAGTAATGCCTTGTTTCCACTGAGCTGTATGACACCCACACTGGGCGGGTGGGTAAACCCAGATGAGTCCTGGAATGTCACACTAGTGCTATGACAAAAGTGACACTCTATTATATCTTGTTCTTACTGCAAACTGTGATGTCTATCTGTCCCTTAATCAACTGTGCTGTGTGAGTCACTTAGCTCCACAGTAACCAGTAACCATACTCTGCCAGTGATTGACACTGGTGACCAAACCAATATAGTAATCAGAACTACAGAGCCTTGCAAAAACTATTCATATGTTTATGAATAGCATTTGAAGGCAGTTGGTTGCACTGGAATATATTTAATGCCTGATCCTAACCATGCACCATTTTAGTTAAGAAGAAAACAAGGTTCATTTGCAATTATATATACCTCTGTGTTGATTTATCAAATAAAATCTCATTAGATTCACAGTTGTGACATTGCAAAGCCTGAAAATACTTTTGCAAGGCAACACAGACAACTTTGAATGTAGTAGATTGCACCAAAAACGAAAGTTGGTCTATCCCACTGAGGGCAAGAAAAAGAAACTTTGTAAGGTAAAAATGTCAGAAATACTCATAGATGTGGCAGAAACAGACACAGCTGTCGCTGTCAGAGAGTAAAGCTGTGCTAAAGCCCAGCAGAATACACAGGATGTGAGCACCAACCACTTGTTCTTTTTTTGTATCAGTCTGTCCCCTCGGGTGTAACCAAGCGAATACATTTTAGATGACACTAACATGCATGTGGCAACATGACTTCTCACATAATTTGTGACCAAACGTGGTGTGGAAGTGAAAGTGGGCTTATCAGAACCGGTACAAACACAGTTCAGGTGTGTGTCGTGTTTGTTAGGAAGGCTCTGGGTGTTTTTTTTTTTTTGTCTATGGCTGTTAAAAGAAGTTTCATTTTCCACAGAAATATAAATAATTTTCTGTAGAACTTTTATGCTAAAATTCAATCTTTTGTTTCTGATACTCACACAGAAGGCGATGCTAGAAACTATGTTTCGAGGAATTATCAGAAGCAGTTTCTAAAGATAAGAACTAAAATAAGGATTAAAACATCAAAAACAGTGGATATAAAAATTGTGCAGTTTTGTGTACAAAAGTAGATCAATGGTAAGCAATTCAGCAACTTTTTATTGTAACAAATAACCTCACTATATTGACACATTTGATAGATTTGAATTTAATTGAAAACTCCATTTATTTCAAGAACTTTATCAAATTTCTGAGAACATAATATAAAGAAGGTCTACATATCCACCTGAATCAACTATGGAATTATTTTGCCTGAAGATTTTGATTTTAGACAGAATTACATGAGTTTCTGCGGCGTACACATGGTAAAGTCAAGATGTGGAATGGTGATAGACTTCTACAAAAGCAGATCAACATGACTTAAAGTGGTTTTACACATGCAATATGTTTGCTTTTCAAGGGAGTTGTAGAATTTCAGCAGAGGTGTATACATTTTTGAGAGTCATGGTCTTTTAATGCCATTTTTTTCAATTTCTGTGAAAAATGTGACATTTACTGTTGATAATACCGATTGTTTGTAAGCTGCTTTCAGTCACTATTCATGAGATTAAATGTTGCTAGCCATTGAAACTTTTGGAAACTTTTGCTGAGAAAAAGGTCTATTAAAATCTATCAAAGAACAAAACTGTTATGTTCTCTAAAAGAGGTTAAAATGGAATTTTTCAAAAACAAAACCTGATATTTTCACTTCTCTTCATTACCAGTTAAAAATGACTCAACTTTGACAACCCTCTGAGCCATTGCAGGTGCAACATTGACATGTTTTAGGCAAAGAAGTGAAACTCCACATGTAACTATTATGGAACTAGCTATATTAGGAAAAGAGTAGCACACAAAGCAATGAGTTCAAATGAGAAGCAACCTTATTTATTAGAGCAGACCCGGTGTATGTTTTTAATCATCCCCTTAATTACAACACACAAAGAGTACTAGCCTTGTTCACTTACTCTGGTTTCTTTTTCTCAGTGTGGATTTCAGACAGACTTTTTCAAAAATTCATTTATTTTCTAAAGTGAAACACAATTTCTTTGTACTTAAAGTCCAAAATGGAAATTAATGCATTTGTGTCCTTTATGTAAAGTGGGGATACCTTACTTCAATGACATAAAGAACAAGGAAGTATTTTTTTTGTGTGTGTTTATATTTTGTAAGTATATGTCTTGTAAATAAATTAAAGATACATTTATAGTGCAAATGATAAACACAAAATGTTTCTCTTGAACTAAATTAACCACTTGTCATTTTTTTTGACTTTATTGCTATAGGACAATTACTAAAATATGTTTCTGATGAATAGAAACTTGAGCATTAGATGTTTCACAGTTTGTTTTAAGGAATCTGGACTGCAGTTGTTCAAAATTTAAGATGGCTTCACCGGTCAAACCTGGAGTAGATTATTTTACACAGACTAAAGACTCTTTATAACACAGTTTGTGGCTTCCAAATTTTAAATGTTAAACAATTTTGGCACCTCAGAGTTTTGCTTGGAGCCTGGAAGAGGAAAAGCTGTGAATAAACAGAATCCAATCACTTTAAGTTCACTTCTAATATATATATATATATATATATACTGTCTGTTTCTGAACAATCCCATACATACCATTTACTCAATGTGACATGTCTACTTCAGACTGAGCCTGATCATTCATGCCACCACATGGTGTTGAATACCTGCCTGTTAAAACCAGCATTCTTCCACTGATGCAAAGAGAGGCAGAGCAGCTTCCCCCAGTTTGCACCATCTTCTGCTCCCCTCGCACTGATGAGAATACAAGTACACGACTTGTTATGAGACAGCTCATAAAAGAGTTTAAGAGATGCAAAGACAGCTAATGAAAGGAAAACGCCACACATTTATTCCACTGCTCTAAATGCGGTGCAGCATTTGGGACAAAACTCATACAGACGGGAAGTGGGAGCGGTCGGGGGGGGGGGGGGGGGGGGAAGCTAGAGATCCACAGAGAAGTCCGTTGTCTTTTAGTCAGTTTGGGGGGGATAAATATGAGCTTGCTGCTTCAGGATGACTGCTTCTCAGATTAAAAACATGGCTCTGAATTCTCAGCTGCACTAGAAAGTCTAACCCGCTCTCCTCTGTGCACTGGAGAGAAGCAGGAAAAAGTTTTGACAAAGCTCACTGAAAACATCTCTGCTGCTTTCACTCACCTGCATGGAGAGCTCTCAGATGCTATTTTTATTTCTACCTCTTGTTCACAGCTCTCTTGTTCCACATCTGGTTGATGTGTGTTAAACCTGCAGAAATAGGCTAACCGCAATGAAAACAATGTTTAGACTGGAAGCATACTGTCTTTTTATTTTTAGCTGTGTAACAAAACACCACAGGCACAACGGCTCTTCTATTTGCTCACCTAAAGTAAGACTTGTTTGTGTTTCAGCTATTGTTTTTTTTTGTTGTTGTTGTTTTTTTTTTTTTCCTCTGTGTCAACATGTGTGTGCTCAAAAAGTAAAATGTGAGGATATTCCTGCCAGGGGTGATGTTTTTTTGTCATAAAATGTATGCTTTTAAGATGAGGTTTACATTTTAGAAAGAAAAAAAACTATATTGATTTATAAATCAACCATCCACTTGATTACCCTCTTAGAAACTCATGTTCTAATAGGATTTTAGGAAAAAAAATAGACTGAGTCTTTAATTAACAGGAAGGGATGCCTAGGAAAACATTAGATATTTCTCTTATCTGAAATTCACATCACAACTTCCTGCCACTCAGGTTCACTGTGCGCTTTTATCTGCAATTTAATCCTCATCAAGAAGAGGAACATAAAATGAACTCTGGATGCTACAGTGAGCAAATAAGGAATTCAGACACATGCTTCAACCTTTTCTTTTATCATACCACCAAATATGAGTAAATAATTATTCTTTTCTGCATCCAGGGGTGACCTGAACTATCTTAATGCTGGAAGTCATGGCAGGAAACAGTTCCTGCTGTGTTTTTAATGAAGAAACGAAGTGCTTGCTTTTACCCAAGCCTCAGTAAACTCTATGCTTTTGCTGTGTTATGAGTTTCTTTCTGTTTGCCTCGGGCCCAGTCTTTGGTTATGCATCTCTTGGAAATGATGGCTGGTCGAATAACAGAAAGTAAAATAGTGCAGTCTTTTCCATCTCATAATACTGGCTTTCATCATTTGATTAGTAGAAAAATAAAATCAACTCTTAAAAAAACAACAATAAAAAGAGAGACGTTGCTGTGTACCAGCAGCTGAAACGTTGTTTGCAATCAAAATAGAACAAAAATAATTTTGCCCATTTTGAAAGGAATTGAAGTCAGTGGTGATTGGAATTGAAAGGTTATACTGCCCTCATGTGTCTGTTTGGCATATAGCAGTTCTAGTAGTTATTTCTAAGTTTTTGAGCAACAGATCACCGCAAAGAGACAGCAGCAGCAACTTTCAACTCTGGCAAGTTTAAGTGCACAGCATTTTTAAGGGGATAACAACAAAGCAAACATTTACAGTAACTACTAAATTTCATTTTATGATTTAAGACCAGTATATTTCTTATTTGGCTTTCTTTCAGAACTACTGCAAAATCATGATAGTTCTCTCAAGACAACATTCATAACCAAAGTGGGAAACTTGGCTTCCTAAGATGAAATTTTGTACAATCAATTGGAATTTAACATGTGATCCCTGAACCTAACTAAGGCTTCTCACTAAAGAACCCTGAGTCTTAGTGACTGAATGACAGGTTAATGCAACAGATAACTATTGGAGACTGAAGACAGACATGCAATTTTCTAACCACAGACAAGGCTACTGTTTTTAGCAACAAAGTAATTTATAGTCTGGCTAAGCTGGCAGGATGACTGAAAGCACCAGAAGCCGATGATTAAATGATGGATGGAAGCATTTAAATTAAACAAACCAGCAGGGGAGACCTTTAATTCTCAGAGCAATTATTCATCTTGTTCAGTGAGAAATATGACAGACTGAGAATATTGCCCTGCAGACGCCAGTATTTTAGGTGAAGGAAGCCAATGTGGAGTAGTAAAGAAAGCATGAATCTGTCACACTGACGTTTAACTGTAACAAATATATTGAGGTATTTTTCAAATCAACCCGTGTGTCATATCAATTATGGACAATATGCATTGCTGACACTCACTGCATGGATGTAAATGTGTGTGTGGCCTTCGAGTTTAGCCTCTATAAAAGAGCAAGTGCAGCTTAAATTTTTACCATTTCTTATTTATACATTCCTGCACAACCCCACTGCACCATCCTGCACAGTGGAAACTCAGATTTTAACTACCTGGTTGAACTTTCTCTTTTAATTTGCCTATGCCATGTTGAATAAGCACAATTGCCCAGCATACCTGTTTCATTTTGTTTTCACTTAACAGCTATGAATGACATTGGTCAATCTCCTGAAACACCATAAAAATGAAATTAAGCTTATTGCTGTAAAATGTCAAGATCTGCACATTTGAAAGCTGTGCTGTATTCTATTGTATTTCAAGGAAAAATATTGTGAATAATAACATGTTTTAATCATAATCATCATAATGTAGTTTACAACATACAACAGCCAAATCTTTTAGAATAAAAAAAAAATCAGCTAGACAGTTTGAAAAAATTACATTTTGAAAATGTTGTTTAATGTACCCACACCTGTTTATAATATGAGAATGAATTATTGTACAGCAGTTATTGATCTACTACTATTGTGATTGTACAGTTATGAAACAATAGAAATGTTCTTGATATTATATTTTATGACACAGTAACATGGTATATTGAAAGGGTAGTGCTGTGAGGGTACGTTGTGTAAATTATATTCAATAAGAAAAAAATTATGAAGTGTTTTTAAATCCCACTTCACAGGTGCAGCTACAATATTTCAAAACACAATTGCCTTCGATTAAATCAATCTGACATAAAATACGAAAATGAAACAGACAACATGTTCCAATGCACTGGATTAATGATCAGCCATATGAGTGACTTATCCACTCAGCTTTTGTTCTTCAGTAATCTAGCAGAAGCAGACGCATAACGTGTGATTTGAAAAGCAAAATAATACATTTCTAAGATGAAGAAATATTAAATTCAGTTGTTAACTAACTGCAGCTACATGTCTCCCACTACTCTGTGTCCTCCAAACCTCTGGGATGTCTTTCCGGCTTCATTTTCTATTACCGAGTCCCCTCGCGATATGACATTTTCCAAAAGGTCTCAAGCTTTTTTTCTTTTTTTTTCCTCTTCAACCTCTTCTGTGTATATTATCGTGTGAATGGATGTGTTTACTCTTATGCACATTTAATGTTTTCCCAGTGGATACATGAGGTCAACAACCAACAGAGCAGTATTATGCATCCTCCTTGAGTTTGGCCAAGCACACTGTGCCTGACATTTCTCCTACGCGGCTCCAGAGGAGCTTTAAATCTCTCATCACATCTTAAATCTGTGTCCTTCAGTGGGCAGTACTGCAACACATCACATGTCAGTGCCAGGAAAAAAGGCGGACTCTAGGCACATCTGAGCTACTATTGGATTTGAAATAACCCAGAAGTAACATATGTTGGAATTTAGCTCTTTGTAGGCAGCAAATGTTTGCTGCTTATTGTAAAATCTACTGTTTTATCACAAAACAAACAAGAAGTGTTTCATTAGTGACTTCGTCCGCAGGGGGCAAGGGGATTGCAGTGGGAGATGTTTGTATTAGCAGCTCACTGATTAGACAAAGCATCTGTAGCCTGATATGAGAGGTTTTAAAATGACAGACATTTAAATGAAACGTACTCACTGCATTATCTAAACTGTAATTGTTTAGCAGAAAACACTTATAGATAACAATGAAATTCAGATTAAACCAGCAAGTAATTCTTAGAGAAATAAATTTCTTGGGGTATGTTATGAAATGTGTTTTTTTTTCCAGCTCAAAACTATAGAATGAGTCAAACTGATAGGATATTCAGATTCATAAAGTCTGAATATCCTATCAATTTGTTATAATTAACCAATTTCTTTTTCTAATCTGAGTTATTTTCTCACACATAATTTTCTGTGTTGATCCTTTTTTTTTGGCACAAGTTAAAATCTTGTCATTCCAGTCACAATTTAATCACATTTGAAAACACATATTGTAGATACAACTGTGGCAAAGCTTTACACAGGTTCATCATGTATTTTACAGCAAAAAATGGTGCCAAAGTTTGATTTTCAAGGTATGTTGGTGCAAAATGTGTTAAGATACCTTTTAAAGATTATAACTGAACCATACCTTCCAAGGTTTCTGTAGGAGGATGCGTACCTGCTTTCATCTGTTAAAACAAAAACCAGAAATATTACCAGATCCTCCTTTTACCATCAAGGGGGTTAGAGTCTCTGATTTTAAAATACCATCCCTCTTTTAATTTGAATCTAGATTCATGCAGTATTAATTGAAGCTTTATTTTACATTCATGCAAATAATGTGAAATCCTTTAAAGAGACTTTGCTACCTTCACCACAATTACAGGTAAAAATATCCTTTGGGGCATGACTTGGCCATATATTTAAATTTCGTTATGAATCACAGTATTAACTTTTGAGGTTTTGCATGGAAAGTGTTCACTGCAGAATGTGTAAACAGAGTAACATATTAGGACAGTAATAGCAACATAGTTTTATAGCTTCAAAGTCAGAGCTCAAATTGAGCTCCCTAAAAGTTGGGAAACATCTAAAAAGAGGTAAACAACAGCTGAAGTTTATGCTCAAAAAGATTTATGTTCAGATTCAAACTGAAGCTTGTCCAGATCTTTGCCATGCATAAAGGGCTAATTAGGGGTGAAAAGCTTGTCAGCATTTGGAGCCAAAACTCCTGCTGTAGAAGGTGCTGTCAGTTTAAATTACGAGCCTCTGAATCTATATAGTTCTGCTTACCGTAAGGGCTATTTGCAGGCCTTGTTGCCAAGCATGAGTTCAAACCAGAAACTGGAGACAGAGGGAAAAGATTTGGAAATTTGGATTTCTATGGACAGTTAAGTATTTGCAGAGAGTGGTTTCGGGGTCTTTGACTTGAAACCTAGTTTGAAGTGACAAAGAGCAAATATTGTAAGCTCAGAAAATATTTACCAATGTCATTTATGTATTAAAGGATTGGCCTTTGATCAATTGCCTGAAATTATTGTCATGTTTTTTTTTTTAAATGAAAATCATCTTTGAAGATTCACGACAGATGAACTTCAGACAGTCTATTGATCAATTAGATTGGTGGGAAGTGCAACAAGAATGTGGCCGTAAACCAAGCATAGTGCCAACAGATACTGTATGTCTGCAAGGGATCTTAGCAGACTTACTGTAAGTGAAGGGGACTCAATAAAATCCAGTGGTAGCATTATGTGACACATTTTCCCTTGTAAATGAAGCCAAAGTCAGCAGTCCAAAATGTCCCAAAAAGCCAGGTGCTGGATCCAAAGGGAGACTCCAGTGTTTGGGGTTCTGGCTTTGCTTGGCTTTGGACTCTAAGACTGGTTGTCATTGATGTGTTTTTTTTTAAGCTGATTTAGTATGAGCAATCTATCATGAGAAGAAACAAGCTTAGGCTGCTGAAAATAATACATACTTTTAATTATCAGGGTAAAATTGGCACATTTTTGTTCTGTAAAAAAAAAAAAAGAGTTGATTCAAAAGGTAGTAACATAATAATCTTAACTTCGTTTGGTTGTGTGCATTAGACAAAGGCCAGGACCAGGTTCTTAAGGTATCTAACAGAAGGTGCTTTGAATATTTGGGCTGTCATTGCTGCAGCTGGAAGCTGTTAGTCATCATAGTCTGCACATAGTTGGCATGCTTATAATGAGCAGGTTGACTAAAGGGTACACTGGTCTCCATGATAAGGACAGCTTCTGTGTGGGGAATGTTAACACACTGCTCATTAAAGTTGAATATGAAGAGTGTTCAGTTCACTGTAACTACACTTACCTGCAGAAGACTCAGGGACTGACCAGAAAAAAAAAGATCAAATACTGCAATAAATTGAAAAAAAGCTTCAGAATTAGTTATTTTACTTTTCATTTTATGTAGGTTATTTTATTAGCTGCATGGTGGCACAGATGTTAGCACTGTTGCTTTGCAGCACAAAGGTCCTAGGTTTGAAACCTGGCCACTAAATATTGCACAAATAACTTTCAACACGCATATTTCTTTTGCAACAAATAAAAACTGAAACGTTTCATCTGAGCAGTGTGACTTAAAGGTCCCAGGAGGTCAACTGAGACACTGAGTGACGCTACATAAAACTTACTGCTGACACCTGCTCTGACAAAAATAGTTTAATCATTACGGTAATGGCTTAACTATTTTTGCTGTAAGAGAGTGACTGGGTTAATGTTGTTACCTCCAATAAAACCATATTGGTTTACTGGCATCAAGCTGCGCTCTCTTTTACCAGCTTCTAATGTGTTAATTAGCATGTTTCTGCGGTGCCTGATAACCATCAACTCATAAAACACTCTTGACTCATAACATTAAGATTAATACACATGACAATGCTTGTACTTGTGAGTACAAGCATTGTCATAATTATCACATTGCAAAAATTCTAACAAGATGTTGAAATAATCTAGGCAACTGACACATTGTGCCTTTGCGAAATATTTACACCCTTGAATTTCATAACAGTATGTCATGTTACGGCCACAAAGTTGTAGTAAGTTCCCCGATGAACATGTATCTTTATGACCCTTTATGCAGAAAGCTACTGCATGTATGGCATAAATTGAACACTTCACATCGCCTTGAATTTATAAACTCTACTGCAAAACATGGTGGTGGCAGCACTATACCAGGCAAAATCAATGGCAATGCTGAAAAAAAATTGCTAGACAGATCTTACAAAAGAGATGAGACTCATGCAAAGTGAAAATATTAGCTTGACATAAACCAGAGCTTTGGTGGAAAAGTTTAAGAAGCAGCTTCATATGTAGATACTTACGTCCAGACCTACGTTCAACTGAGAATTAGTGACAAAACTCTTCAGACTGACTGCAAAACTACTTGCAGTATTTAAGCTCTTCTGCAAATATGTTTCAAAATGTTAATCTCTGGCTGGTAGAGATATAGAAAACTTGCAGGCATAATTAGATGTTTTGTCAGATTTATTGTCAGATTTTTGTTTTTGCAAAATTGTGCCTCAGCTTCAAAATTATTCAATACTTTGTTTTGGTCTGTGACATACAACCCTAGTTAAATTAATTTAAAATTGTTATTCTAATTTTAAAAAAGAGAAAGGAAAAGGGGTTCTGAGTAATGCCGTGTGGCACTATGTGTTATCTACAATAATAATATCTTTGGATTCCCGTGTTGTCTATTTTTATCAATAGTCTTACAAAGTTGCTTACAAATTTTTATTGTTTATTTTTTATTGGACCTATCTCACATTTCAACAACATTAGAATGATATTTCCACTGATGTTGTGTTTTATGTTCGGTGCAAGTTTGATCATTTAGGAGCTCACAGAGTGAAACTCAGGACTAATCCAATCTAATGTCTAATATCTCATCTAAGACACTCTTCCCTTTGAGTTTTTGTACGTCCAAAAAGTGCTACTATTGAAAACGGTTAGTGACAAAAAGCAGATTGTTCATTCTATCCAAACAATACACTGCATACCTCTCGTATGTTTAAAATATCCGCCTCATTCTCATGGCGACAGTATTCCAGACTGTCTTCCTCCTCCTGTTTTGTGTCCATGCGTCATTATTACGGCATGGGAGCCTGAAACACTGGGGTCTAAAAGCACGGCGGGCCGCAGGGAGTTAAGAACAGGACAGGAAGCTCAGAGGCTTTCATAACAGCCTTATTGAGGAGATTGGCATTTGACATGTCACATTCCAATCTTCACTATCAGCCTCATGCCTAGACCTCCATGCACGACCCCTGACCCCCACATGTATCAAGTTGGCCAAGTCTGGAGAAGAAATAGGTAAGAGAACCCTCCACTACTGCAGGGTTTCTGGTTCACAGTCTGTTTGTCTGATGGGAACTCTTGATGTGGATGTCCAGACGTTCGGTATGTAAACAAGTTTTTCTTTTCCTCTCTGGATAAATATTTAGATGTCTCCACATCCAGCTGTTTTGGTTCTCTGAATGAAAACAAAGTACGGCAGTGTTGGTGTTACGTCCTCCCGGGATCAGGCTGTTTAATGGATGCCGGTGATTTGAGGTTCAGATGTAAGACTTCAGAAGACAGATAAGCAGCTCATTAAAGACCTTTCATCCAAAGAGAAAAGCCAGCATCTCAGGGCTTCCTGGCCAACAGTAGCAACTGCTTTGCCGACCCCGAACGGCAGTATTTATAGAGCACTGCGGATGAATCATTTGGCTGAGTGCCCTCCCTTCGTTCACCAGATTTACAGATCCCTACTTTGGGGAGGGCGGCTTGATTTATGATACTCCCACCTCCCTCCAACCCCGTTACCTCCCACCCATCTCACTTCCTTCAGAAAAGAGCAGACACACTGTCTTTTGCCTTCAGCTTCCACTCACCGATCCGTTTTTTCTGTGCGTGGCCCAGAAATATGCTTTCTCTGCTTTTTCCTTCAGCAAAAGTTTAGAGGGACGACTTACCGAGAGGCAGACGGACTACCCTCAGGCTGACCTCTCCTCGCTCTGCTGCTGAGCGACGTATTGCCATGACCTGCCGTTGACTTGCACAAAAAGAAGTTGTAGGCAGAAAAAAAAAGAAAAGAAAAAGTTGTGAGAGCCTGAAAGGGGAGGGGACGCTTATGTAGCATTTTAGAAGAAACTAGAGAAGATAAACATCCAATATTTGTGGCTTAGAACAGGAACAGATGAAGAAGTGGCACCTGGGGGGCAGCGGTCAGCAGCGAGAGCGTGGCTTTTTCACCCTCAAGCCCAAGCTGAGAAGGGGGCAGGTCCACTTACGCTCTCCATGGATGTTAACTCCAATCCAGGTGTGTCCTTTTTTGCATTGCAGAATACTAAAAGAAATGCATTTGCTATGGAGTCTTCTATCAAGCTGGCTGAATTATTGCTTTCCACTGTTTTTAGAATTGGTTGCGACTAAAGGAAATGAGTTCTCATGGTACATTTTACAGTTGTTTTGATTTTTCTCAGCGGCTAACACAGGTCAGCACTGACGCACCAAGTCTATAACTAAATTGTCATTAATTGTAAAAACATAAAGGAAACAAATTATTTTTTATTTCTTAATATGCAACACAATAACAAGAGAAACTGTCAACCAGACTGGTCGCTAACTAATAAACTGTCACATTTTTTTTCATTAGCAGACCATTTACCATTGAACAAGAGTCAACAAGGCAAAAGTGTAGCAGTCTTCTCACAGCCAGCTGACCGGCAGTGCAATGCAAGCTGGAACTGGGGCAGTGCTGACTTGGTTATCGCTTCCAAGCCAGACTCTGTCATGTATCTTATTAAAATTAACTCCAAGCTTCAGAAAAATTTTATGTTTGTAAAAGTTTTAAATTGTTAACTAATTCCTTTTTCACTCAACATAACCCATACATGTGCATTGTGAATGTTTTACCAACCTAGCCCTGCCAGGGTTCTCAATTTTCTGAGAACCCTGGCTTTTTTTAAAAGCTTCATTTTTAAGTAGCCTGCTAACACATCACAGCAATTTAAACATAGGAAGAAAAACAACAAAGCTCCTTCAAAGTTTTCATGTTATTCAAGTGTCATTAATTTTTGTGGCTCTAAAAATTTACTTTAATCTGAAATGTCTCCCACTTGAAGAAAACTTCTGCTCTCCCAAAACTGCATTCTCATGACAGAGTCGAATTTCACTCTGCTTGGCTGCTCGCAGCAAGATAACAGAACAAACTGCTGAATTCATCGCTCCCAGCCTGCCTGTAAATCCATCCCAGTAGAGATGTTCTCATGCGAAAAATCTGAAGCAACAGACGGGAGAGGAAACAGGCAGGAGTAATTCAGTTTCAGACATAATGTTGGAGCGGGAACGGGATTTGATGGAGGTGTGGAAAGCAGAGAGAGGAGGAAAGAAAATTGAGGTTGAAAACAGTCTGTTAAACGGTGCAAAATCACTCGCATACAATTTTATAATAACTAAATTTTTATGTATGTCTTTTTTTCAACGTAAGACTTCTGAGAATCTGGAAGCATAAAAAAATATCTGTCATCATCTTTATGTAAAGTGAGTTGAAGTTAAGGTCTGCAGAATGAGGTCAGTTGCAAATTTATTGAAATATGTTTTGGAATATCCTCTTATGGGAGGAACAACAAATGAGGACTTTTTACAGACAACTGGGTAATGAAATCCAAAATATAACTTAGTTCATAAGGTCAAATTTAACAGAGGAGTTAAAAAGTTGGTGAATTTGGGACACTGTTTAATGCGTTTAACAAACCAAACTGCCTGAAAATTGATCAAAAGAATATAGTTGGGACAGTTTTACAATAATAATGTCATGCATAGTCTGGTAGCGCAGCTGCATTGATCCCAAATTAATACTTCAAAAATCTTTTAAAATGTTTAGTTTTTAATTAATTTTATTTTCTAAATGGGATAAAAACAAGTTGGCCTCAGTCGCTGCTCCTCTCCATCACTCATGTTCCATAGATTTCCGCATGTAATTTTTCACATGTTGGAGATGCTGGATGCTAGTATAGTCCTAAGCAGTTTAACATCAATAATATTTCAGTGTGCAAACTGTTTTTGTGATTGGGCAATTAGCTAGTGTGTGGTTAGGGTTACAGACATCTTTTTCAGAATTTGAGTAATCAGTAAATTATCTGCAAAGGATAGTTCTCTGAATGAGGTCAGCCTGGAGAGACAGGAGAGCTTCTCCAGACGATACTCACCAGTCAGAGCGGGGCCAAGACTGGGCCAAGACCAAAGTGTATTTCTGTGCTCTTAAAACAACTCCAGTGTGAAAAATATCATGAAATCAAAATCTAATTTTATTTGTATAGCACATTTCAGCAGTAAGGCATTTCAAAATGCTTTACATCATAACAAACACAAAACATGCAACATGGAATCAACAATCAAAACATTACATTAAGTGAAGTGCCATCATTAAATTCGTAATTGATTACGTTTCAAATACAACTCTAAACAGGTGGGTTTTTAGTCAAGATTTAAAGGCACTCAGTGTTTCAGTTGTTTTACAGTTTTCTGGAAGTTCGTTCTGGGGATGCAGAGCAGGTGTTGAAGTTGAAGGTGGGTTTCGGCTCAGAGCTGATTCGTCCAGGTGAGGGGTTCTCCCTGTTAGTCATCTCATGGGATCTGCAGAGTGAGACTTTTGTTTCGGCTTGGCACTCTGAGCGTTCCAGGGTGAGCTGCTTGGTGCAGGGCGTACGACCTCTCCGTTGATTTGGGGAAGAATTGTTTCATTGATTTCAAAGTTCACCTCCAGCTGTTGAATCTTCATTTCCATAGATTGAAGTCGTTGTATAATACTGCTAATGTCCCTTTGGGTCGGACAAAGGCATTTTGCCCTGGTTCAACTTGGAGGTGAAAAAAAGTAAGGTAAAAATAAAAGTAAGAAGTAAGAAAATCCCCAGTCCTTAGGTTTGAAGTAATCCAGTTATGGTGTTGATAATGTAAATATAACTATAAAAACTGTGACTTTAAAAATAACGCGCAGGCAAATTTATCAGTAAGGACGAGAGAGAGCTGTTCCTCCTTCAGCTGTCAGAGCGATTCTCATAGCACTATCAGAAAGCTTTTCCATGTGTATATGGACTCCATCTTGATGTTGCTCAGTCTGAATGGGTACTAAATTGAACTAAATTCACAACAGGCCCCTAGATTTGGACATTGTTGGGTTAAAACCCATATCAAATCAAGTCATATTTGCCTTATTTGGGTGTTTGGTAGGTCTAGAGTGGTTAATAAGACAAGCAGTTACCCTTTTTCTCTCAGTTTGTATAAACAATTTATATGGTGCCGTGCCACAGATAATCCCACAATAATTTGCAATCCATGTTTTCACCCCGTTTCCTACCCCATGAGTGAATTCTGCCTTTTTATAAGACTCTACCATTCCAATACAATTTTCTAGACAGTATTTTACAAGACACTGACTGCTTACATCCACTCCACAGAACCCTACCTTGAGAAAACAACAACAACAACAATCACAATCCCTTTAAGTAAAAGATTTACCTCTACAGCTGTAGTTTCCAAATATTCAGCAATCTGTACTTCAAAGCACACAGAGAAAATGCCACCACCAGCATTTATCTGTTTCTGCCCCACCACCTGAAATCCTTCTCTTCAATCACACTCGCCTTCAACTACCCGTTCTGCACAGCAGTCATTTTCATTCAGTGGCTTTTTGACTGGTGTTTTCACAGAAAATGTTAAGAGGTGGCATCATGTACAGCACTCTTGCCATGACTAAAATGAAAACATGCTTACTTTCCCTAAGCTAAAGTCTGCTGGAGGTTTTTTGCTTTGACATTACACAGAAACAGACACAATCGGAGAAATATTAAGCTTCGACGCATAGGCCTATACTCTGGAGACGCATCCTAATTTAAGGCGTCATGTTTTACCTCACCAGTCACTACGAGGAAAGTGATGTAATGGAAGGCCCATAAACATTGTGATGATTGATAAACATCACTGAGATTTAGCTCTACTTATCAAAAATAATGCTCCCATCACGATGTGTCTTTCAATCTCCCAAAGCAATAATGCTAATGGAAAAAGTTGATTAATCCTTCAGTGTCACATGCCCGGAGTGAGTTTATTAAGAAAACCAAATGAGTGCTTTGACTGAAAATCATGTTTTTCATAGCTTGGAAAATGTAGTTCAAGCTAGTTCTGTGTTTTACCATCTTTGACTGTCGGGGGAGGGGAAGGCTACTTAGTTGTTAGTCACAGCAGACCAGAAGTGAGGTTTCCCTGTGTGAGAGGTTCAAAGAGCTTCAAAAAGGACTGACGCAGCCTAGCAATTTGGTTTGTGGAGAGTGCAGGTGTGCATCTACCCTGAAGCTCTCATCAGTGCTGAAAGGCAATATTACAAGGTATTATTAGGCAAAGAAGCAGATACTTTTTCAAGTCCTCCTGTTTTATTGTCTGGTGGGAAATAAGAGAGTTCACTCCCTACTTCGCATGCAAGGCTCATCTCTGTTTAATTTACAATCATGCGATGTATCCAAGAAATCCTTCAGCTCCGTGAGTGTGGATTTAAACAAAAACTATTTTTTTCTTTTGTTCTTTTTTTAATCCTTACTTACGTTGCATACACATAGAATCAAATTTAAAAAGCTCCTTAGGAAGATCATTCAGCTGTTTTGTCTCATACTTATTATTTATTATTATCGTGACCAAAAGCATGCTTGTTTCATATACAAGCAGTTTGAGTGTAAATACAAAGTCTAGATTTCACCTGTGAAATCTATACTTTGATGTATAGATTGGCATAAGACTTTACCAACCAGCAAGAAATCTAGATTTTCTTGCTGGTTTTGCCTTACTTTGCTTTTTATTTTGTTTGAATCCTTTTCACTTCATCAGGTCCTGCAACTTTGCAGACTTACTCAGAAATCGGGTTGGCTTATATTGTAACTCTTTCAACTTTTTTCAGCTACCAATGCAGGCAAATGTTCAAATGGCAGCTGCAAGGAATCACCAAGTCCTAACTACCTATATACAGTGACAAACAGTCTGTTCTTTAATTTACTATTTACTTGAGTGTAGTAAAAGTCTGATATGTGCTTTAATATGGGTTTTGTATTTAAATTGTAACCCTTCCTTTTTTTTTTAAATTCAAAACTACTACAACTATCATGGAACCCGGAGCACATTTTTGTTTCTTATGGCCAATGTTTGTTACTTTCAAATGTTAAATGAAAAGTTTGTATAAATGAGTTCTCATGTTTTGGTATTCTTAAAAGAGAACTTGTAGAAAAATCATGAAAATTGGCAGAAAATTATAAAAACCTGACTGTATAACTGTAGTTGTTATCAACAGTTTTATTGTTAGAATATTATTCATTACTCAGGGATCTTTTGTTATTGTGGCTAGTAGTAGTCAACTTGTGTGCAACTTCCTTAGGAAAACGTATTATCCAATCTTCTGTCTGTGAACCACAGAAGAAAAAAAAATCCCTGAATGCCAATAAATAATCGCCGTCTTATTTTTGACACAATGGTCATTATTTCAGCAGCTACTCTATTTTTAGTCTATGTGAATGATATCATACCCGATTTAATACGGTGTCATTTGCATCCCAGTAAACAAGTACAAACGGAATGGACTATTTGACAAGCTATGCTGTACATAAAATTGATGTGGAGATTTTGTTTCATCTGTAATAATTATTTTAATGAGAGTATGGTTAATATAATTTTAGAAAGTTTTTCCCCAAATAAGAAATTTCAAGATTTTTTTCCTACCTAGTGAGCTTCTGTTGAGTTAAGTTGTAATCCAAGAACTTTAGCACATGCCTTTTTGTTTCTGTGGCATATTTACATTCCATTGCAACCCATATATTTTCTTGTTGGTTTTGCCTTACTTTGTTTGAGTCCTTTTCATTTTGAATACCCTGCTTTAGCAGAGTGTGTTTTTTGCTTCAACGTATAAGTTTACTCTTCATTTGGCTGTCGTTTTCGAATACATACATGTTGCTTCCTCGATCAAATCTTCTTCCATTTTATCAGCAGCCATTAAAACATAAGACGGCCTGTAAAACCCAGTCAGAATGTTGCAGTTCATCATAGAGCTCGTTTTTATTGCACTTCTGTGACTGTTTTGTGTTTATTGTACCCAACTTAAGTTACAAGTTTGTTGCTTTGGGCCCAGTCTGAGCAGTGGGTTCTCTTTCTAAAGTGGAAATTGAAACCCCTTACATAATGGTATATTTACAGCATCACTGGCAGGACACACAGACATTGCTCTTCGGCTGGCATGAAATCAGAATGGAGACACTTGGCTTTTGGACAACTCTATGACTGCAATGAACGGACTGACCCGAAGCTTACCCCGCTCGTATTCATGACAATCTATTAAAACAATCTTAGAGGTAAACAGATTTCACTGTTTATGCCAAAGAATGCTTTATATAGATACTTACTTATTAATACAAATTTACTACCAATTTAGTCTGCTTGAGCTTTGTGGCTACAAATGGTTGAGGGATAATCTAAAACTTTCTGAATATAAATGTGGGGTTGATGTCACCATTCTAATCCATTTTCCTGTGCTATGATTACCTACTTCCCTAAGGGTACCAGTGAGAGACAGACGAGCTGAACAAACCTTGTTCTCTTTGACCTCCCCACTGCTATTCACTTTGCTTCTCACTCAGCATCAGATAGTAATGGATACCTATTGTAACTCTATGGAGTCTGTGTTCCCCACCAGATAATGTCTTTGGGGATGCAGGTGGAGGCCAATGTGTTGGTGTCTGTCTTGAGATCATGTCTATTGATGAACAAGGACCACCATGACACCAGGAAGACAATTAGCCATCGATACCTTACCGGGGGTCGGGTGAAATGGTAGAACCGTCACGGGCACATGGGAAGATGTAGCTGCAGAATAAGTACCAACATCTATAGGCAGCAGAATGGACAGCTTTTTTTGTGTGTGTAATTCTCTCTTGTGGGAAAGGGCAAGAAAAATCAATCAGATTTATTTGAATTAGTCTAAGAGCCATCATTTAAGGAGTCACGTATAATGACTTGAAAGTACTCATCTGCAAATCCAATAAAAGAATCAGAGCAACATTAATATAAACCCATTAAAATGTCTTCTTTTGATGTCTTTTTATGAGACTGCTAGCTTAGCATGAATCCAAAACTATCAATATGATAATTACAAAGGTGCACTAATTCTTTCTACAGACTAAAGACAAAGTCTGAAGACATGTGCATAAGTTATGCAAGACTTCACAATGACATAAAAATAAAAAGGATACCCTTGTATTTTTCTCATGACAAAGACATTTCTTTTACAGATTTCCGCTCCTGGAAGCTAATGAATGGTTAATGTGAAGTCAGAGTTGTTACCTTCTCTTTGTCATATCTAGTGCAAAAACACTAAGCAAAAGTATTTGGGCACTTTCAAAATACTTTGGAAGTGCCAAACTAACATTGTAAATAATAAATAGTTTTGCTTGGCGAAGTTAGTTTGGTAACAACGGTATCTGACAGTGACTGAAAATGTGGGAGGTCATGGACTATGGCACTGAGGGAAAATGGCTAAAAGGGAACCTTGGAAACCAAGCGGAGCCTGGAAGAATCTACTAAGTGTAAAACTTAAATTAGGACTGGGAGACAAAAATACAAAATGCAGTGAGTAACAATGATAGAACGTATATGAAATAAGAACACAAATCAAAGCGACAAACCCTGAAGCCCCAAAGATTGCCACTATACAATTAGAAGAAATGCAAATAGCTGGTATAAACTGATAATCTGTCATCCTGTCAATAAAAGAAATATGAGCTTATATAAATTTACATGTAATCCATGATGGTTGTACTTTTATTCACTCGTAATATTGTATATCTGTTTAATTACATTCAGTCAACTCCATGTTCAAAAGTGTTGACCGTTTTATGCAGCTAACAGTGGAAGATCTTAAAGCATTGCAGTGAGAGTGAGAGACCTCGTGTTTGCTCATGAGGTCGTGCCCTATGTCAAAGCGTGGTGCTCTTAAGCTCAAGCCTTCAGAGAGATCTGCCTATTGTTACCATACAGTACTTCCGTGTGCGTGCGTGTGTGTGGATACGCACAACCCCCGTTGCAAACCTCTCCTCCCTCCTTCTCCCCTTCCCTTTCTCTTTCACACCCTCTCAGCTGTGCTCATTCACTCATTCTGAGCCGGGCCAAAAACCGGCAGCACAGCTCCTCCACTCAGGACCTCCTGTCCTCAAGTTAACCGGAGCAGCCGGGACTTTGTAACCCCATTCAGAGAGCGTCTTTTCTGGGCAAGCGAGGCATGGAGGTGGTTCATCAGGCAGTTCATAGTCTACCACAGTATGGAGTGTCTGGTTTGCTGCCTTTACATCAAGGTAATGAGTCTTTTGAAAGTCCAACTTCTCTTTATTACAGTTGAATACATAAGATTTAAATGACATTTTTTTTTGTTAAAACATATGTTTGTTAGTTTTTTGTTTTTAACAGGAACTGTTTAGTTTTTAAAGTACCATGCGGTATTATCTGTGAGTATAGCTTCATTTGAAAACAAGATGATTTAGATCGTAGAGATCACTTTTGTCTCCAATATTAATCTTCCTTCCCCGTGAATGGACAGAAATTCTGCTGTGTAGAGCTGCTTGCTGCTCAGTGAGTGACTTCCTGTTATGTTGGAGGTATTTATGATGCATGGACTTCTGAGAAGACTATCATTAGACACATTATTGAATCCCTACTTGCCCCTGCTTGCAGCAAACCAGACAAACTCTTACAGACAAGAGAGAATCGACCCTTTGTATTCATTTAATCTCTGACTGCTTAAACATATCCACACTCAGAGAGAATTATGACACAGATTTTGTCATTTCAACAAGGTAGTTACTGGGTCTGCATTGTTTTCTGCGCCAGCTGCAGCTGCTTCCTCCTCTTGGCAGGCAACACAAACTCAGTCTGGAAGAAGTTAGCCTTTCCACAGTACAAAGTGACTGCATGATATTGTAGGTCAAGTAGTGGTGGAATTATGACTTTTAAATTACTTTAAACTACACAACACACAGACTCTAATGTTTGAACTACATATTTTGAAGTTAAAACAGTTTTGGTTTTTTTACAACTAAATATTAAAGATTTCTGGTTTTGCTTAATGAAACCTGTCAGTTTCTACTCATTAATGTCTTAGTCTTTGTTGAGGTCATGACAGATGCTTCACTCAACTTTAATCCATATAACTTCCTTTTCAATTAGTTGGGAAGAAAAATCACATATTTTGAATGGAAGATAGTTAATAGTTTGCAAATAATTAACTTGATCAAATTTAAAGTAAAATTTGATCAACTTTGGGTTTTTACAGGATTCTTAAACCGAGTGTGAAGTGTAAAGGGGTTTGCAGGTATTTCACAGCACAGTGGGATTCTTTGTTGTCTCCCACCTGTTTTTAGGCCATTAGTTAAAGTCTAGTCAGCAGCTGGCCACTTACTGAAGCCGGTGGTCACAACTGGAATGAACAGTTGTTATCTGAAGACAGACAAGCTCAGATAGCAATTATGACATGACATGGCATGACATGACATGATGGAGATAATTTGATATAATGCCAAGTTGTCAGTCATTGGTTACTGGGAATGGAGTTGCTCAGATGTGTGCTGCATAACATGCTGTTAAATTTACTTGCGTTGTTCAGCTGTCAGATTCATTAAAAAGGTGGATTTATCCCAGCAGGTCAGGGGTCAGTCTCTGCCTTAAGCACAGGACTTAAAATACACTGGTATTTTTTGTTCACCAGCAATGGTAGGATGGAGTGTAAGATGGATGGAAGAATTAGGGGAGTAATGTTGGTGCTGCCACCATCTTTTGTGCAGAAGACTGAGCATGACCAACAGTGAAGTTCTCAATATACAGGGGTACCAACTATAGATTAACTTACATCTTGGTTGATAGGATGTGGATCAAAACCTGATGCAAGCACTTTATTAGCTTCCTTTGACTGACAAGACTGAGCCTTGGCAGAGTGAGGAGCCACAGGGGGATTGGAGTAATGGAAAGGAGGAAGACAATGGATGGAATAACATTCATGTGCAATATCTAGCTATTGTCACCATTGTGTCTGAATCTGCTGCGAAAAAGTAGAATGACGTTCTGTACGTGAGAAACAGACAAGGACTGACTGTTTTTCAACAAGGGTGCAGCACCTCTTGTTCTTGTTGATGTCCTTTAAAGACATCAACAGACATATATAGAGTTTTTGTATATTGTTGGAATTTTTAATGCTTTTGTAAAGCTGACAATACTTAACAATTGGATCAAACATTTTTTGAGTAGTCTGTGGAATCATGCCTTGTTTCACATTATAACTACTTCATCATTTAGAAAATTATATGTCAAGATTCTTAACAGTCTTTATTGTTGAACCCATGAGATTTACTTAGTGCAACATAATAAATGTCGAGGAATCTGTCAAAAACACTGTCCAGTCATATCACAGTGGTACAGACATAACCACAGGCACCAGACTGAAATTTAAACCAAACATTATTCTGCATTTATTTGTACACAGACCACCACAGCAGTCAAAGTTATAGACTATACTTTTCTCAGATTCCCTGACAGTGATTTCTAGTACAGGCTAAATAAGTAATTGCACTGACATGTCGGGACAGAGTTGTGAGAGTTCAGTGATCCAAACTGTAGTTTGGGATTTTTTTTTTGTGCTTGCAACAGGAATCGGGTGGCTTCGTATAAATGAAAAGTGTTTCTCCCGTCTTTAGAAACACAGAGACAAGCTCTCTTAGACAAAAAAACTGAGCATCAACAGGAAATGGCAGCAGGAACAGGAGTGCGCTGTAATGGCCATGGTATGCCATTTAATCGTTTTTGCTCTCTTGTCTAACAGCTTCATAATAATGTTTTACTTTTTTTCTAGTGGAAATGCTATCTATCAAAGCAAGTAATGGAAATAGTGATTGAATTTAAATGTGCTCAGAGGCGCACAAAAACAATGTCTTTGTTTGCCAACTGAAATAAGCAACGCTTCAGGGTGCGGTGAGAAACTTTCAAGTGAGAAACTTGGAGTTAGAGATAATTAGTGTAACTGAGTGAAATAACAAATTCCCAGCTGTTGGGGAAACAAATTGTGTTTGCTTTACAGCATTGAAAGCAGTACGAGGGAAATGAAAACTATTGTTACTTGTCCAATAGAGAGCAGGGGAGGTATAAACTTTTCATAAATGTTATTTACGTCTCTAAAGTCAAGAAGTATGTGAGTGCTACGTTGTTACCGAGCAGAAAAGTTTTAGCTTTTTTTTCTTAGACTTTTTAACCATTATTCTCCCATGTAACATTTTATAGTAGATCAGTGCTATAGACTAAATTATTATGTTTAAAGAGTAAATAATTAAATTAAAAAGCTTATGAGCTGAATTTAAAATATAAAAAAAGCACATAAATACAGTGTATTAACTTTACCAGGCACATAACTGATTAAAATGTCAAAAAAATATTACTTTTTACAGTGCAAACAGACACAGATACAAGTTAGGTTTATGCAGAGCCTGCTTATCAAAGAAAGCATCACATTAACATAAACTTAACAATTTTCTGGCTGATTTAGAGTGCAAGCAGCATGGATGGTGTAGATTAAAAGAAATTTTTTTTTAAATCGACACAGACGAGAAGATTAACTTGGACTAATTTTATTTTAGACTTTAATTCAGATCTACATCAGTGAACACTGACAGGTTGAGAACTTTGTCACAATAAAAAAAAGCCTGTAATTGTTGCTACATCTCTACAGACAGAGATTTAAACAAGTTTGCATGCAGTTCTATGTAAAAAGGGGACTTCTGGAAAAGAGAAAGCTTCTGTAGGCCTGTCAAATGGACGGCTGTCAGCTCACTGTTGACCCACAAATGGTCGGTAAAATGTTGACCATCAAAACACCAAGTTTCGCACTGGAGGTGATTTTGTGGCCCACCCAGAACTGTTGCTTGAATCTGAAAGAGAATTTGTGGAGGGAACTGAAGACTGATGCTGCTCAGTGATGCTATAAATCATCACTTTTTTGATGACAGTGATGCTTTATAGCAGTGCAAAAGCATCAAACCACAGCTTGATATATTTGCAGATTTCAAAATTTAAAGAAGTAAAGGTAAAAGATAAAAGATAAAGGTATTTTTTTTATATAGCACATTTTCAGCAACAAGGCAATACAAAGTGCTTTACATGATTTAAAAAGAAATACAAACAAAATAGCAAACCAAAGGAAAGAGCAACAGAAGAAAAAGCTAATAATGTTCATCCAAAGTAAATAAACTAGATACTCTTATTTAGGGTTGGTAGATAAGTATAAGTAAGTATCCTCTGGCCTAATTCCTTTTCTGGGTTGGAAGAATAGGAATCTAAAAAGTAGCTGCTAAGGTAGTTTTTCTGGATTCTAAATTCTAGTGGATTAGAACAAATGTGGTGTAACACAGCTTAACAAATTATTATCAATGATAGTAATTGGGGGGCTGGGTGCGGACACGACTTCTGGGCCCTGGAAAAACTTGCTACGGCCCTTGGTGACTATCTCTCCCGGTAAATCTGACACAGTATGGATGCGCATACTCATCGATACGTGATCGTTTTCTCATTCTACTAAATCCAATAACTGATCTGCCACCTAGCGGCGCTGATCACGTGGTGAAATCCGGGCTAAAGTAAACGCTGAGCTCCTGGTCGCGAACAAAGTAAACCTGGAGCGGCGGAGCTTTGAGAGCAGCTGAAGAAACACTCCCATGTGCGAGCACCAGTGAGCGGCTCTGTTACCCGGTTAGTACATGCTTTACTGTGGGGTACTAGTTAGACTGAAACATTGTTCCGCGTCGCTGCTTGGAGGGATATGGAATGAAATGAAACTATGGATTTGAGGAAGTCAGGAGGTGAGCCGGAGCTGCCTTTTGTTTGTTTTTCACAAATGGACGCGTTCAGTTATTATCGGGACACGGATTGTTATATGTTTAATACAGATAGGATGTCTGCTGGCATTTGGGAGGGTAGAGACAGGCGCCCGGTGAAGTTTAATGCCTCCACTGCAAGGTGTAGGGTAATTAATTAATGAGAGCGCTGAGGACAATCAATAGCTGGGGGTGACTAATCGCTGGACTAGAAGGAGAAACCATTAGACTACTTAGACTTGATTAAAAACCTCCCACTTGGACACACAGCCATCAAAAAGAACAAAGCGAAACTGTTTTCATTATTAAAGTTATTAGGTGGTTGATTATTGTGACGTTTGGCTCAAAAATGGGAAAAAGAAAAAAAAAAAAAAAATATATATATATATATATATATATAGACAAATAAATAGACAGAT
>CAEGAE010094291.1:0-29516 GCA_903067095.1 Girardinus metallicus | reverse complement strand
TCAATATTTGGGTGCAGCTGTGCAGGCATTTGTCTTAGTGTCTTAGAAGAGTTTTTTTTTTTTTTTTTTTTTTTTTTTTAATTGATCCCTCCACGCAGTTAACGTGAAGGCTTTCGCTGGGAATCACCATCCAGCCAGCATCGCTCATGCGCAACCGGTTTGTATTATTTATTAATAACTCCCAGCTGTTTGTGGTTTGGCAAAGGCGTAAGCTCCCGGAGTTGCTGTTTCCTGCCGTCTCCTAATCAGGGTCTGATTGTTCATAATTCTACGAAAAAAGCAAACAAACAAAAAATCAATAAATAAATGAAATAGAAGAAGAAGTGGAACCAGAGCTTGCGGCGCAAAACTAGTCTCTTTGCTGGGATGTAATCAAGTAAAAAATTGGCGCTTAAAGCGACGGAAACGGATCCATCCCTTTATGTCTTGTCCCCAGTTAGCCCCGTTTCTTGAAAAGCAGACATAACTGGCTTTGCCGTCACTGGTGAAACATTGATGCCTAACAATGAAGTTGCTGAAACGTCTGTTTAAAATGAACGTTTTGAGGTTTTGTTTTTTTTTGTGTTTTTTTTTTTTTTTTTTTTTTTCCCACCACGCTCTGAATGAAAACCGAACCTGGGGCCGGATCTTGCTGGGAGGTTTTTCTAATTGATGAAAGAAACGAGAGTGTTTTTGCCCCACAGCGAGGGAAGCAGTTCCCCTCTCCACCGCGACCAAGCCCACTTCGTGCCACACATTTTTTTGTTACTTTTACGCCAGATCAGAGCCTTGCGTACATACAAAAACAAACCGAATAATAATAATAATAATAAGTTCAGAAACGCAGAAATGGAAATATATATCTGCATATGTACTTTCTGCATGGCGTTTGACAGGTGTCATTTATTTATTTATTTATAAGTAATAAAGACAATCACAAATAAAATTGATCTATTCAAAAAAAAAAATACATAAAAATATAAAGTATTATTATTATTACTACTATTATTATTATTATTAATTTATTTATCCACCCATTAGTGATTATATATATATAAAAAATATTTATTGTATTTTATTTTTTTGAGCCTGATGTAATCAGGTGCTGAACTCCAAAAGTGTCAAATCCAGAAATTTTGAAGCTTCCATCTTAAAAAACGAGTGACTTCAGTGTCGCGGGATGGGATCCCTTTCGTCCTGCATGCAGAGAGGGAACTTTTTTCGATCCCCGAGTTTGAGTTTGTTTCAAACTGGGAAAGAAGCAAGCAGACGGCAAACAGCAAACACGTGTCCTCCATTTATTTCACGCAGCCCACGTGCGCGTAAACGCCTGAGAAAAAAGGCACAAAAATAAACCGGGGAGGGGGGGAATGATAGCAACGAAGAAGAAACACCAAACATTTAAAAGGTACATCTTGGGCAGATGTTCAGGTTTGCTCATTGGTTCAGATGTGGGACTCTGCGGGGCCCTTACAGTGAAAAGCCCCCCCATTCCCCTTTGACTTTATATTTTTCATTTAATAGTCAAATAACTGCTATTCTGTTCCTGGAGGGTAACCTCAAGCTCAAGAAAATAAATCACTAATATCATTTAAATTTCTTTAAAATCCAGATTCCCTTTGCATTTTAAGTTGCAGGCCCCTCCCCCCCTCCCCCCCCATCATCCCTGCATTAAAAGTACTCAGCACGAGGGGCTTCTGAACCCTTTGAAGCGTTCCAGGTAGAAGGCATCGGACTCAAAACGCGAGTAATTTTCTTTTTATTTTCGCCGTCTCTTTTAAGATTCACGCCACACACACTTAGTTTTCTGGGCGACGCAAAAACGCTCGGATGAAATCGTTAATTGAATCCTTCAGGGGGAAAACGGCGCTTTAACCCCTTTAAAAAGAGGTGCGCCATGATGTCAGACTTCTCCACATCCAAATTAACCTCCAGCCGCGGGCATTGATTTGCAAATGGATGACACATAAACCTCCAGTGACTCCTCCTGCTATTCAGTGCATCCAAGTTCAACAAGCACTGGTGTTCACCTGCTGCAGGCTCTGACTGCTGCCAGCTGCCAATTAACACCTATGGCATGTTAATTAGGCCGCAGACTCTGCCACTTCAGGAGACTTTTCAGACCCCCTCACCACAAGTCCCTTTATTTTCACAAGGGCTCATGTGCAATCTGCATATGCATCTTGTATGTGGATTCAGGAGGAAGCCAAAGTAGGGCCTGAAGCTTTTGGGTGGAGACGTGGGTCTGAATCAATACTCTGAAGGTATTTTTTTTTTTTTTTTTTGGCAGGACGGGGTGGGGGGACATGTGCAACTTCAGTTGAGGGAAATTAAGGAAGGGGAGGGAATGGATGCATGTTGTACCGACTGAACGTTCGGACGTTGTGTCATCTTGCAACTACAAATTTAAATGTAATTTTTGGGGGGGGGGGGATTGTAAAATGGCTCAAGTTCACTGAGTTAATTGAATACAAATGTGCGCGAATCCTTGTCTGATATTCCGCTAAAAAATGTGGGAAAAAATCACAATGGCGGTGTTTATATTAAATAAAGTGGAAATCACACGCGAATACGCTACTTCGCGCGAGAAGTCATTAAAAAGTCACGGCGGCGACAGATGTAAACAGCTACGTGAGATATATTCAGAATTTAGACATGACGCTAGCGTTCATCATCTATCAGTCACGAGGAGACGTCGGCAGGTGTTGGCGCGAGAAGCCCGTTGTATTCGGGAGCTGCTGCGTATGCGGCGTTTTGGGAGAAATTGTGGTCAACAATTTAACGGACCAGCTGTGAATTCAACACCTTGAAAGGGCACGACATTTTTCATTAACTATTTCCGGAAAAAAGACGAAAACAAACCGTCGTCCTCGTACTACTTCCTGACGTCTTCTTCTTTTGTTTTTTGTTTTTTTGTTCTTTTCCCCTGTTGATCACGTGACTCGTGTGACGCGGAAAATGTTTTTCCATTGCAGTTTAGTGAAACACCTCTATTTCGGTAGAAAATAAAAGACTTCATCTCAGGGCAAAAACTTTTTTTTTTTTTCTTCAACATTGCCGGGTTTTCATAAAGCAAATTTTTTTGTAATTTCAATTTGCGCAATTTTATGGTTTCTGGCAATACAGCTGCTGTGTTTTGGACTTTGACACCTCTTTGCTGCATGTTTAGGTTCATTGTCCTGCTGCGAGTTTAGCCTTCCCTGCTGTAGCAGTTTTCCATCATTCTGACCAGCTTCCTTGTCTCAGACAAAGAAGAATAAACCCCACAGTATACTGCTGCCACAACCATGTGTCAATGGCGATTTTAAGTATGCTGTGCAGTTGTGGTTTCCTTCATCCCATAGCTAGGCCCGTCACGATAACTATTTGCCGGACGACAAACTGTCCCCTGAATTGTTGCGAAAAGCAACATTGTTGTTTTGAGAGCATTTTCAAGGACAGTGGCATAGTAATGCAAGTTTACCCCCTAAAAGACCAATAAATGTTAATTTTGTAAAGGACACTTTAACACTGGAAGTGGAAGACATTTTAAATATATAATAGAAATAAGGAAACGGCCAAAAACAATAAAGATAAAGGAAATAAAAACCATACACAACCGAAACCATAAATAAAAAGCATTATGAAGTCATTATAAAGAAAATTGAGCTTCAAAAAAAAAAAAATAGCAGAATGGAAATTATCAAGGTAACTTTAATTTATTATGCAATTAATTGGATAACTTAGATGTCTTCTGCAGGAAGTTGGGGCGACGTCAGAGGAAAGAGGGATGGACAGAAGTGCATGCCACACATTTCAGATTTTTTTAAATTGATGACCAATGTTGAAAAGCGTGAATACATTTTCCTTCAACTTCATTTTCAGCCACATTTTGTTGCGACATTGTGGCAACGAGGAGTGAAAACGCGAATTCAGGAATTATGAATAGACCTCGCAGCGCTGGGGCTGTGTTTATAGCATCTGTTCCCAACCAAGACATTTAAACGTCATACACATCCTGCTCGGACTCCGGTGCTGCTTCACACGTAAGACCAAATGGGCGAGTAAGACAAACAAACCTCAAAACAAATTAAGAAAAGGCTGGCTCTTCTCACGCACGACCAGAATGTGATTCACCTCCCGAAATCTGGAACCAGTCATATCTGAGTAACAACCTGCCGGGGTGATTTGTCGAGTATGGGGCTTTGGGGAGAAGGGGACAGAGGAAAATCACTCAAAATTTAGACAAACTTCCCAACATAGTGTCATTAAAAACCCCTGAGTCTAAAAGCGGAGGTTTGGGGCCGGAGGGAAGAGGATAAGACGAGAGGCGCGTCTCTGTGTGTGGCGGGTGTTCATAAAGTGTTATTCAGGAAAAAAAAAAAAAGAGAGAGAGAAGAAAACCACCTGAAAGCCTCGAGAAACACAATGACACATCAAAAGGGAGAAACCTGAAAAACGTCGGTATAATGAGCTTCAATGAATTAAGCTCTGATCCCAAAAGGAACAAAGTGCGTTTAAGGGTGTGAGAGAGCCAAAGAGTGAGGCACAGTGATGGGGACCTACATGTGTTTACACGGTTTCAAGGGAACACGCTGTGAGGTAAACACACACCATGGGACTCGGTTGGCCTTCAAATAGGTGAAGGGCTTTCTCTGATTAGATATAATCTGAGAAAATGCACAAGACACTGTAAGCTCCCTGGGAGTAAGAGAAGCAAGCGTGATTTTTGTGTGAGAGAGAGGCAGAGAGAGAATAGAAGACTGAAAACTTTACGCATCTTGACAAGGGATGCTAGATTTTCACGTCGAAGAAAGCTCCATGTGTAAAATATGAAACGTGTGAGTAAACATGGCACAGCCACTTAAAGGTTATATTGTGTTTAACTTGGTGTACAGCATCAGCAATTACTGTTCAATATATTTGGTTTTTGTTGTTTAGCTGCAGTTTGCTATATGTGCCCAACAGAGTAAAAAAAAAAAATCTATCAAATATCGCCCAGGTAATGACTGAATCAATCACTGCAATTTTTCATTTCCAAGCTATAAAATTAACCTGTTATTAAATGTGAAGTTATCTTTTGTGACAGTAAACATTTTTTAGAGAGAAACTGTAATATCTATTGCATTTTTTAAAAATAGATTTTACCCATTAAAACAGGTAAAAAAAAAAAATCCAACAGGCTGGAGCCAATAAATCTAGACTGAAAACCTGAGAACTGGTTTGTTGCAACAATATCTTAGTCTGGTTGATTTGGGGAACCTTTGTGAATTATTTTTAAGTTCTATCAAACATTAAAACTTTCAGAATGAAAGTGATTTCTCAAAAGTATCCATCGTGCAACTAAAGAAATGCTAATAATCCCTTCAAACATCCGATGGACTTTTGCTTAAGAACACATGAAAAAGATTACAAAACTGCTTGGATCCTCGGAGGGAATTTAGAATAAAAATATAGAATGACTGAAGACTTGAAACGTACTGTATCATAATTTACAAGAAAAAAAAAGAGAAAAAGAAATCAAATCTAGGTTCACAAACACAGCAATATCCACGCATATAAATATTGACCAAGCCTCTCTAAGTTATACAGTTTTAATTAACCTTTGCTGAATCAATGAAAACAGACTGAAAGCAGACCAATTTGCAAGAGAAACAGTCATCTGTGCTCTGTGCGCTCGGTAAGTGCTGAAACCCATTAACTGTGTGGGGTAACACGTTTCTGCTTTCCTTCTCCTGTTTTATGACACATCATAACTCTCCGCTCCAAACAATATGAGACTAACTCACTAAAGTATAAGCAAGAGCTTTGAAGTCGCGAGGCGGGCGTATTTTGGAAAGTCAAACAGGCTGCAGTGAGTGACAGGCTCTCATATGTGTTTATTCTCACGTGTGAGAGTCGTGGCATTGGGGGGCCTGGGGGGAGAGCATCAAGACGTGAAATGTACCCTGACAGGACAGTGGGCGCAATAGGAGTTATTGATCATGGCTTATTGATTTTAGACTGAAATGAATTGATCTTCATCACCAAAGCACACTTTGACCCCTTTTGTTTTTCTTTGTAATCCAGTTTTAAACTGATTGTACTTGTTTGGGCTGCAGTGCAGCTTTGCCAGGGTTTTACAAATCAAATATCACTTAAATATACTTTTAAGTGATTAGCATAAGAGTCCCTGGCTAAAATCAACTCATAAAACCTGCTGTTGTTCTGCTGTCTGTAATTCTTACAGATCCCAACTTATAGGGTTAGCGTTAGTAGTCATTCAAGTTGAAGACATTCAAAGTTTATGATACAGGAGAACAACTTTTCCTGTAAAGGCTCTCCCATGCTTCATCTGTAGTACTAAAATTGTGTCATTGACGCAGTCGTATGCCGAAAATCGCGTCATCTTGTTCGTAGACCCAAACGAAGTCTTGTGTGACTGGTTAAAAGTTTTATGCAGGAATGCGCTCGGACAGCTGTGAAGATATTTCGGTTCAGCTAGACTTTGTCCAGTCTTTGTATCTGCAGATGACATGAACGATTCTAAGGAGTGTTTATCAGTCAAGGTAATGAACTACGTCGATTTGTAAGATTTTTTTCAAAATTCTTATAAAGATTGTCAAAAGGCATTTTCTTGCTTAGTCAACATTAACTCTTTCTCCTCCCCCAAATCAGTGATCAGTGTTCATTCCTTCCCTGGAATGAACAAATATGTTTTTGTCAGTCAGGAAACACCACCTGACAGACTGTTTGACTTTGCATATCAAAATCAATAGCCGGCATTCTAGCATTAGCTTAGCCTTTCAGCAAACCACTACATGGAAACATTGTAAGTATGAGCTTAAGCCTCTTTTTTTCAACTGAGCCTGGGTGTGATTGAGTCAGATGCAATGTTAGGAACTGTTTTTTTTTTTTTTGTATATTTATGAGATGGAGTTTAATGTAGTATCTTAAATGACTCTGGTATCGGTGACAAACTTCTGGCTAACTTGTCCATTTGCCCCTTTCTGAAAATCTCTTTGGGAAAAAGAAAATCAGAAATCCTTTCAAACGGATTCCCATCTGAAATCGGGTGCGGCTCAAAAATAACTTCCAGTACTAAAGTCAACAGACTGACTTGTGCTTGATCATTTATGTCAGAACATACATATATTTGCAATTCTGCATCTTATCCGCATCTAATTCATTTCACGGTGTTATGAATTTGCTTTTCCAGATGTAATATCTCAATAATGGCTGCCAGCTGCTTTTTAGCGGCATTTGATTATTTTATTATTAGCCCCCTTTCTATTTCTCCAACAATTTCAGTTATTGTTACTTAACATGATTAAAGGAGGAACTGTCTTGAAAATTGGTTTATGTTATGGTCTAAGATCTGAAAGCGACCCCAGTGTGGAGTTTCCACGTCCAAACAAACATCTCTGCAGCTCAGGATTGGGGGGGTGGGGAGACTTAAGTGGTGAACACTTTGCAGGCCCGGACAATTTTCAAGACCATTTCCAAACTTGAGAAGGAGCGGCCTGTGAATAATTGTGCTGTTCTTCATGCTTGTGATAATAATGTTATTCTAAAGAGGTGAAAGTGGCATAAATGCTAGAAAAGAAGCACTTAAGAGGCTAAAAAGACTTGTGAAAAACTCCACACGCTAAGTTGATGCTGAACGTCCCCTTCCATTGTGGGAATGAATTCGTTTCGGCCAAAAACAGCAACAGAGTTTCAACTTTTCTTCTTTATGCATGAGCCATGCAGAAATAAATGCTACTGACCGTTTGATTGGTTTGGATTAGAACAGGAGGGAGAGATTAGCAGTAGACAAACCAATTATTTACCCACCCATACTGCAGAGAAAAATACGCCGGGCAAAAACAAACCTCACACAAACTACACACTACTCATGACCAGCTTGGAAGGTAACGCACTAAACTATTTGAATCAATGTATATTTAGAGATTTTATGTTTATAAAGACATAAATAACCGCAAAAAAGGTCACATCTCTTATGTCAGGTAAACTTAGTAACTGTTTTGGGAGGTTTGTGATGACGTGGGGCTGTGATTTATCTGAAATTAACTACATTCAGGTTCAAACTTATGCTGTCCTCTATGAGAAACTGTAAGTTTTGTCATTCACTTTAACACTCTATACTCCATCTTGTCCATCTTGTTAGAAAACATTTAGATCACGTTTTTTTTTTTTTTGTTGGATTTGCTTCACGGATGACTGATCCTACTGTGGAGAAAATTGTAACTCCTGTCCTCTGGACGTGAAGCGCATCTTTACACGTACTAAATCAGGACAGATTAATTATTGTCCAGATGTCACAAACAATTTGAGAGGGGATTTAAGAGAGAGAGAGAGAGAGAGAGAGAGAGAAAAAAAAAAAACATTTCCACATTATTACTGCAAAATTTCAATATGTCCGTCACATTTTATTTCACAGGAAATGCCCTCCTTGGCTGCGTTTTTGATCACAATATAGCTCCCTAAAATTCCTTGTGTCACCTTGAATCCTAAGCTTCACTTGTTTATCTCTGTTCCTTAGTGAAAAACATTCTTTATGTGCAAAATAAGGAGTCTTATTTTTCTCTTTAAAAAAAAAAAAAAAAAAAAAGTCTCGCTTTTTTTATTTTAGATGACGTCTGCATTTCAGCGAGCGTTTTTGCCAGAACTGACCGTCTCTGAGTGGAGAGGGGAGATAGACCCACCTAACACAGGTATCCACAAGTCCAGGGCGCCTACCCGCTGTTATAATTGAATCCTGCGCCCAACGTTTCATGTCTCCAAACAGAACGGGCTCGGTGGAGTGTACAGCACAAGTCATGTTTGACACATGCATTACTCACTCTAGCAATGACTCATTTAAGGTAGTGATAGTTTTCAGGCCCTGAAATGTTCCTGAAAAGGAAATGACTGGAAAACCTAATAAGACATCACTCTTCAAAAAGTCATTTAAAACAATAATACATGCATGTTCCATCAAACATTTGGCCTACTGTTTGTTTTAGTTTATTCACTAGACAACCTGGGAGCCTGGTGTCAAAAATGTAAACATCAGAACAGCAGATTATTCAGTTTTTGTTTTTTTGTTTTTGCTAATGTATTTATTCAGTTCTTGTCATTTATCATATTGTACCATGAATTTCCAATGAAAGTACAGAAGACCTTTTAATCGTTTTGGTAACTTTGCTCATTTGGAAATTTACTCAGCATCGAACAGGCTGACCAGAGTAAAGTTTTTGACTTTCCTTTGCAAGTTGAAAGCTAACCAGTAGGAGTAGCATGCAGTTACGGAGGAAAACTAAATGACTATCTTGTAAAAAAAAAGGCATAAAATAAATGAAAGCCTGTCTTGAACTCTTTGGCTCTGTTGGGACCGTTTGGAGATAGTCCCTTCACTTTCCATGTGACTTGGCACAAGCACATGACGCAAGGACTATAGGACTGTGAATTGGTAAATCTGGTGTGTTGAAACTTGGGGTGAACCACCAGTTTCGGGATAAATTTGAGCAGAAACTGTAAGCCAACCCATCTTGTCCAACATCAGTGTCTGACCTCACGCTCTCTTGGTAGAATGATTTAAAAAATCCCATAAACACATTTCATAGCCACGTAGACAGCCTACTAAAAAGAGATGAAGATATCCACAAAGACTGGTTTGATGCTATAGATACATCATTTTCAAAAGGGTCAACAATAATTCAAGATCAACCTTTTGTTGTTGCCGAATCAACAATTTAAAACACAGGAAACCTGAAAACAATCAAAATAAATGTGTCATCTTAAGATCAGGCTTTAAAAAAAAATAAAAAAAAAAACAAAACAGTCTGTGTTTGAATGTCTGTTTGGGTGGGTTTCTAAGTTTAGGTCTTGATTAGAGGCAAAGGGGTTTGGTCTGTGCTTTCAGGGCCCCTGTCTTTCTTCATTCAGTTGTTGTGTGAGTCAGCGCGAGCAGACAAAGACAGGACAGTCTGTATGAACTGAATAATGCATCAGGATTACTCCTTCCCTCGCATCTCATTTCTCATCCTCATCCCCATCACTCACCCGAGCCTCGCATCTTTAAATCGTCTGTTTGTTTTCCTAATACTCACCTAGGTACACGACCTCTGTCTCACGTCACCCTTTCCACCATCAATCCGCAGCATCACCCCGTCACTCTCCCTGCCCTGCTCTCCTCCCTTTTATCACTCAGCCCCTCTGAAGCCCACTCATGTGGAACGTTGTGGGGTGAAAATGCTGCTCTTTCAGCGCAGCCACTGCACGCAATAGCAGAGGGATCGTGTGCGAAAGACCGGCAGACGCGATGCAGCCCAAAGCGACTGCAGACAGGAGCCACAGAGGAGTGAAACAGTGCAGTGGAGGGGTTGTAAAAACCACCAGTCATCCAACTCACTTGAAGCCATGGCAACATTTCACACTGATGAGATTTGTTTTCATCGCTAGAGTCAAAGAAGCAGGTCATGGTGAGAGGGCTGACTCTCACACTGATATTAGACAAATTGATGTCTTGATATTAATATATTTATTTTAACAGGTGTGGGAGGGGAATCCAGACATCCTTCCCCCTGGTAACCCTTTAAAATATTTTAAATTATGCCCGTACCACACATAGGAAGTGTCAGCAACAGATCTTTGGATTTCAGCCAAATGCGGTTATAGATTTACACATGCAGGTGGCATGACCTGCAATAAGAAATAAAACATTTTTACACTGTACCAAAACGTTTTAGCATAACATTTAGTGTCGTACTAACACCAAGTGTTACATGTAATGTTCGCTATGTAAATCACTCGCACAACTTTAAAATATTAGCTTAGAATTCTTTATTTACATCGTCACTTACCCAATTTTTTGAGAAATCAATCGCAAGGCAATATCCATTTTGACACTTTTGCTATAATTACGAAATTGTGGTTCATATTTTCAACCTCAGAAAGTATGGTAATCTTTCCTTGTCCCTCTCCTACAGGAGCTGTAAGCAGTGTAGTTTTGGACGTACGTCGTTAAAGCTAAGCCCTGCTAGCCGACGCAGGAAGTTAATTTTTATCCTGGATCTTGTTCTTCACCATAAGTAGGTTGAGAACGTCGATAGTGCGGTAAGTTGAAGATGGCAGAGGCGCATTGTCTGCAAAAAGCAAAGATGCGTCCTTAAGGTTCTGAAACGGGACATATTTTCTCCTCCAATACACATCGAGACACTACTGCTGAACACCACAAATGTGATCAGGGACCCTGTCAGCTGCTGCTTTGGTTATACAAGGATCAGGTAGCCATCGAAACCTTCCCTGGTGTCCCATACTCTCACAGCATGTTCCATAAAATAGCTTATGATATGGCCATACGACTTCACCAGATGCAAAGAGAACATATGGACAGCACAACCAAACCACCATGACCCTGTTTGCAGTTTCACTAGGGTTAAGATTGAGTTCACAGTCAAGATGAAAGTCACAAAGCTCCTACTTCTTTCCAGGTTTGGTCGTGCGTCCGAATGTGTGGGGCACATTCTTCATCTCCTTCTGTTAAAGATTGGGACCAACACTTCAAAGATGTTTCAGCAGGTATAGAACAATGAATATATCAACTCAGTAAAAGCTAGGAGCCTTAAAAAGACTTCTGATTGGGACAGCGTCTGTATGGGATCAAGAGTTCAGGTTTGTGTCAAGTTAGCTCGTTGAGTGGCAGCGCCAATGCTAAGGGCGTACTTGCTAGCAAATTGAACGTAGCTCATTTCTAAGGCAATATATCTTGGCTACTGATGTCAGGGGAAGAAAGAAATCATTCTCAGTACAGGTTTAAAATGTATTTCTTTTCAGGTATTTTTTATGCTTCATTGACAAATCAGTGACTATTTTAGTACACAGTGTTTTTACAATCCAGGCAGAGTCATGGAAAAACATTTTCAGCATTTTAGCCAATTTAGCCAATAATAAACTCACCATGTGGCAGCACTTATTCTAATTTAATTACCAGGCTGTACATGAAAAAATAAATAAAGATGACAATGAAGTAAATGAAAAGTAACTTTAGCAGTCACGATGTAGCGGAAAACAATGAAATTGATAGCATTGCTCCCAATGTACACACAGTATTCAAAACTTAATAGGACATAATATTTCACAAAATGCCCTTCAATTTCTAATATTCAAACTAGAAGAATACAATAAGAAAATGTTTCATCTCTATTTCAAAAATCTCTCCAAAATGGTACAAATTGTTCCACTAGTTTTATTAGTTACATTTTTACAATTGGGATTTGTTTTTTTTTTTGTTTTTTTGTTTTTCACTTTCTGGAAAAGCGAACCAACGGTGGATTGACCGAGCGCGGTGAGAAAACAAACAAAGCCGAGCAGCTCTCCATTCACTGGAAACGTCTCCTGATGAAATTCGTTGCTCTGAAATCCCTGACCATATTTCTTCTAAATGATTCAAAGTGGTGATTACAGGGAAGCCTGGGAGAGGAGGAGTGGGCTTAAATAACACCCATCACTCATTCTCTTTTGATTTTCAAGGCTCTGTCCCAAAAGGCCGTCCAGCAGACTCACCTTCCCCCGTCCCCCCACCCTACATTTTCCTCGGGGTCCCCTGGAGCCATTCTGCACACCTCTGCTCTGATTTTCGGTGGCGGTCCAGTAATGAAGCCGCTCAGCCTGTGATGTATGTTCCTCCGAGGCTGCGGGCCGTGTGGGCCGAGCTGCTGAGCCAGCGAAGGCCTCTCCATTACAGACGGGTTAACGTCTTGTGTCAAGCTTTTGGTCGGCAAGGCTGCAGTTGTGATAACAACGTAATGACTTTCTGCCTCTGATTACCAAAGGCTCAGAAACGCGCGGGATCAAAGTAAATTAAACAGAGTAGCACCTACAGCTAGAAAAATAAACGTCCTTAGAAGTGGTGCATGATGGGAGGATTACTCATATTTTTTCTTCTAATTAGGACAATACATCATTTATTTTTTAGCAAAAACGGGGCCAAACGCAGAGGTCCAGATTACTGAAAAATGATGTAAGGTAGGGTGAAAGAGGAGCCGGGGAAAATTCGGTAAATCTGCAAACTATACATTTATTCAAAAGAAATATTTTTATTAGAGTGCCTGTGTTCTTTTTAAGCATCAATTTCAAGTAGCACGAGGGGGAAAAAAATCTGTCAAAAATCTATTTTCTTCAACCGAAACGCAAGTCTTTCTGTTTGAATCCAGGGTCTCGGGTTTAAGTGAGTGCGTGTGTGTGTGTTGGGGTGTGTTTGTGAGTGCATTTAAGAAGGCGCAGGTGTCTGAGTGTGTGTGGTCCCACAGCGGAGGTGCCGGTCGTATTTGGAGGTCTTTTTTGAGAGAGGAGGCCTCTCACAAGAACCATCACTGCCAGGGTTAATATCTGCTTCCCATCTTTTCCAAGTGGCCCATGAAGAACCGCGGGTTTCCCCACATTTCATTTTCAAAAACAGGCGGGGAGGTGGAAGAAAGCCTGTTCTTATAAAATTACGAGTGCTCGAAAAGATCTAATGTGGTCTTAATTGTCTCGCCGCATTTGACAATTGGTGTAGAAGGAGGGAACGCTTTGGGGCTGGAGTGTGTGAGTGAGAGGGGGGGGGGGGTTCAAGTATGTTTCAAATTACAATGGGACCTCTAAAGATATGTGCTTGGCTTTGTTTTCTACAACAGGACAAGGAGATGCAAGGCTTGTGAGGTACCTTTTTTTTCTTTTTAAGAAAGGAAATACAAAAATGAGACGTTTTAATCAGGAGTGTTCAGGGCAGCAGCAGACAGAGAAAGAAGCATGTGTTTTGTGTTTTGTATGATAAATTTCCTCCAAACTTCATAGTAATAACATGAAAGAAGCAGATACTGATGCTAAATCACGAAACAAAACAAAAGCGTTAACATTTTTTTAACAAAAACAAAATATTAGGCAAAAATGATGTAAAAATAAAAGTTATGTTTTGTAGTTTATGCTTAAAATCACACTCGCACATCATACGAGTCCTGCTGCGGACTGCTGATTAATATGCAAGGTTAACTAATAGAAAGCCCGGCTTCCTAAGATTATATAATTCATTGACAACGCAAGCATTCAGCCAAGGGGCGGCGCTATACCCACAGCAGATAAAAACAAACAAGCCAAATCACAAGCAGTAGAAGAAGAAAGATAATAAAGTTTTATTTCAGTGAGTAGAAACAAAGTGTTCCAGTATCAATAAAGATTCACTCCATGAGCAGGAACAGTAGATGTACTTTTATAGGATTTTATAGGACTAAAAGGATTTAGAACAAACTTAGAATTTAGACCAACATCATCATTATTTAGAAACTGTAGAGTACTCACTTTCAACCCAGAAAAGGAACTAGATTAGTCACTCTTTAGCTTATTTTATCAGAATCTGTAGAGTTACTCACTATTTAGATGCAGAGACCAGAAGCCCAGAGGAAACTTCTGGATCAACATTGCTAGACTATTTTTCAGACTCCTGTTCTCCCAACCCAGAAATGGAATTAGACCAGAGGATACTTAGCAACCCTGAACAGGAGCACCTAGTTTACATACTTTAGATCAACTTTAGATTCTTTTTCTTCTTTTGCTCTTTCCGTTGGTTTGCTATTTTGTTTTTATTTCCTTTTAAATCCTGTAAAGCACTTTGTATTGCCTTGTTGCTGAAAATGTGCTATACAAATAAAATTACTCTTACCTTTACCTTTATGTTGGTAGTAGGTGTACTTAATATTTTTACGCTCAATAAAATCCCCTTAATTCCCCAAACACACAAATCTGAAACGGTGTTGTGATTGCGGCACTAATTTCCCACATCAGGGCAGAGCAGCACACAGTTTGCTGCAGACTCACCTCAGCTCAATCGTCTCATTAAGCCTCTACTTTACAGGCCCAGGAGGACTCTCGCTCAGTGCCTGATTGTACACATTAGTTGTGCTGATTAAGCTTTCTCTTTAACTAATGTTCCTATCGCTGCTCACCAGATGTCTCTCTGTGTTTTGGTACAAACCGCCAGGATCTCACCCCAGGCTGGCTAAGATCAGTTCTCCCTACCCTACCTGGGTAACTTACCTCTGTCCGAGAGGGCCTACTACTGGGATTTCTCACTCATCAATGGGACAGAATGACCTTTCTGTCCCACTTCTCCCATCTTGCTCAGAAATAAGCAAAAAAGATGAACAGACCTCAGTAAGTATTTCCCTCAAACTCACTACCCACTACCTACTTCCACCACCATTGATGCTTTCCTCAACACTGGAAGCCTCTACAAACCAAGTAAAGCAACTCTGAGATACTTGTTCCTTCACTTACCTCAGAACCAAGATGCCAGAGTCGTAGAGCTCTTGCCAGACCAAGCTCTACAACTGTGTTTCGATATCTTCTGCAAAATATAAGATTCAGTAAACCATATATTTTGTCAGGAACAGGGGTTATTAGCATCTCACTACATTTTCTCAACAGGACAATGTTTCTTGGTTGATTAGGTTTGACAACGGAGCACCCTACGCTTTACTGTCACTAGTACCATTAATTGTGTTTAAACATTGCTTTTCTGCCACACTTAAACATTGAGATAACACAGCCCTCCTCAGCACCCCGTTGTTAAATTGTGTTCGAACCATGTTGTTTGGGAAGCTGAGTTCAAAGCCTTTGGGAAAACCCATTCTTGACTACTCCATCCCATAAACATTCACATAGAACCTGTCTGACAGCATGATGTAGCCTAAAAGATCCCAAACTGCAACAATTCATTCCCCGACCTGGAACCCATGAGAAAATAATTCACCTCTATGAGTTTGGAAAGATTTACAAAGTCGCGTTTATTGCTTTGGCGCGCCCAATGAGAACCATTAAAAACTGAACAGCCAGGTTAGCAGAATTACTCCAAAAAGGACGGAAACAAAAAAGAAAAGAGAAAAAAATCAAAACAAGATCAACATCTAAAGGACTGCAGGGTTTACTTTCCTCAGTTGAGGTGTTTGTAATGAAATGATAATTATATTCGGAAAAAATGTAATTCGTGGGAGAGTTCCAAAGTCAAAATGTAGGCCTAGTTCACATGGGCTTTGAAAAAATTAAAAATAAATGGACGGAAGATGTAGAAGTGTAATTTTTTGGAAGGTGTGTCCTGTTACAGCTAACACGAAACTAACAGTGTAAAATAAAGAAGTTCAACATGACAGTCAACACATAGAACCATGAATTCTGCTCTCCATCAAAACGAGGATGTCCAGCTATCAACTTCAACAAGTCCACTTCTGAATACAAAAAGGATTTGAAATGAGTTTATGTAGTGGCCTATTTGAAGGCGACGTTCAGATGGTGTGCCGTGACCTTTATCGGGACATTTATTCTGAAAAAGTAACTTTTCAGTGACGTTTAGAATTAAAGCAGTTCTGCAAAGAAGAGCGGACTAAAGCTCACCATTTCAAAGCTTTTCAATGCAAGTCAATCCCTCTAAAGAGACCTCCTCTGAATTTAGTAAGAAAAAAAAAAGAAAAAGAAAAATGTCTCTCAACCTCCGTACAGGCAGATGAAAAACAAGCTACTCATTTAGCCTGCAATAGTTCTGTCAAAGCCGCAAAAACTGAAACCTGGAAGTTACAACACAGCTTCACTATGTATGGCCACCCGGCTGCTGGGTTTCTCCTTTGCCAGCTGCTATTGCCTAATTAGCCATTTCAAGAATCACCCTGCCAGAGGAGATGTGTTTCCATGTAAGTGAATTTCCCTCAGCGCTCACTCACTGCAACGTGTTTCTCTGCCTCGACGAAGACAAAAGCTGTGTATGGCGCACACATGGATTTTCATTCATGAATATTTGAGGTATTGAGGTGGCTGTATGATGAGAGAAACACACAGGGAAATCTGGAAGGTGTTTTTTTTTTTTTTTTTTGCTTACCGTGTGATCGACATGTTGTTGACGAAGAAATGGAGAAATAAATGAGTCGTGCGATCCATCGAGGCCAATCGTGTTTGTGGAAAGTGCTCTTGCTTTTTCCTGTTTAACCGTGAAAACTACTACGACAGTCGGCTCTGGCCGCTTGAGCTTAAACACCAAGGGTGGTTTTGTTGCCTCTGATTATTTTTGAAATGAAATCAAAGGAGAGCTCCATATGCGAACGTGGGATTTTACAGTTTACAAAGCTGGAGAAACACACGTACACCCACACATTCAAACCAAACAAAAAAATAATCTCTTGCATCGATGCAAGGCTTTTGGACGGTGGAGGCCCCTATTCGCTGATAAGCATGGGACGCGACCGACATTGGCCGTCTGTGTTCTGACCTCTGGAGAACACAGAGGTCAGAACACCTGATGCAGCCAGAATGGTAATGTCGTCTGATGCCAGAGACCACCATCCCCTCTTTAGTTTGGGTGCAGCGGGCCGCGTACACACAGGCCAAGCAAGTCTGTCGCCCTCCACCCACCCGACCGCTTCTCATTAGGGCGAGGCGATCTGGGGCCGCGCAGAGCGACTCTTGCTGCATTCTCTGCATGCGGCGGTGGCACAATGGCCTCCCATTTGCACAAGTCGTTGGAAGATAATAATTAGGCCGGCGGCTGTGCTAAAATGCCTCCCCGGGTTTGGTTCTTCCGCTATTTTACACAAGCATGTAACATTATGTGGCTTTTAGAACACTTCAGAAAAATTATACCCCAAATGATAGTGGTCTTAAGTTGTGGTTTATCCCATTACATGGAGCGCATGCGAGGCGAGAGCGGGTAGGAGCGTAAAATCTGCACAATATTACCAGCGGCAACTTTGGCAGGGAGGTATAGCCACTTCCTTAATGCCACCAACAGCGCAGCAGTTTTTCCCATGCCTCTTATGTCATCCGTAGCCTCAGGGACACTTTTTTTTTTTCCATCACATGTAGCCCTTTTAGATTAACTTCTTAACTCTTTTTTTGGAAAATCAGTTGTGTCAATCAGACAGTTATTAGTTTTCTTGGTCTTTAAAAAAGATCTTCCTTTTTTTTTTTTTTCTTCAGCCTTTTGACGGGGAAGCACACGACTACAACTGGGCTATAAAAGCAACTTCTTGATAAGAACATTAGCTGAGGGAGCTAAAACCTAAACATTTTAACTTTACTTGATTGAATTATTCTTTGCTCTGAGAGAAAATGGATAACTCTAGTCACCGAAGTGAAATAACTTTTGTTATTTGATTTTCTTTCCCCAGACCCGTTGGGTGTGTTCAGTCACCTGGGTCCTCACTGAAACTGTTGGGTAAATATTAAAAGCTTCTGATGCACCTTTGTGAAATGCAACCCGGTTACATATTATGACATTCAAAACTATTGCCTGGGGGTCATTTGCAGTCAGTACCCTAGTTTTTTGTAGTCGCGAATGTTTTTTCAAGCTTCTGTATCCTGAAGCGCAAAACTCTTTTGTCTCAATACGTCAACATTCTTCGCTTGTTGTCAATCCCTCAGCTGCATGACTTACCGTTTATGTCAGAATCCTGCATAAGAGCTTTAAAAAAAAATGATGGCCAAATTCATATCTAAGCCTTGCTAAGTTTAAAAGTTGTAAGTTTGTCTTAAGTCAGAGTTGCATAGGATCTCATTACAGTAAAACAAAAAAAAAACCCAAAAGCATTTCTCATCAACTTAAATCTACCTTGTGATACAATTATCAAAATGATGATGAGTGCTTTAAGCACGAATCAGACTTCCTTTCTTGTCACTGTGCAAGAAAGCACAACGAACTGAAAAGAAAAGCAACTCTCGAAGGCAGTGCAAATGGGTAAAGAAACAGGTATATTAAAAAAAAAAAATCAAAAGTACAGTAGAAACAAACAGAAACAACTGGATGCTAAGAAAATGACAGATACAGATGCATCACATCTGTATCTGTATACGTCATATATAGATGACATTCCTATATTATATATAGATATGTCAGATCAATGATATAAATCATTGTATATTTGAGAATGCATTTCAAAGTGAGGAAGTACAAGCTTTTGAGTTACGCTCATTAGCGTACAGAGTTGACTGTTGGATTATCTGACTGCCCTGGGTAACAAAAGCACTGAAGTCTCCAGCACTTTTAAAGTGTTGGAGGCAGCATTATGGATTTTAGGTACATGTGAGATACAGGGACTGAATGACGAACAACAGAACGTTTGATTTATCTTTACCAATAAAAAGGTCGCATTTTAATTAGCCGTGCTTATTAGCTTCCTAACCGTTAGCCGCTAAGCATGCCAAAATATCGAGGCTAAAGTGCTTGCTTGCAGTTCTTTTTAATGAGCCTGGACTGCATTTCTGGTTAAAAATCTAAAATCTTAATCACACTCCACTGACCAGAGATTATTAAAGACACAGTTAGAAGTGGACTGTCTGCTTTTCTCCTTCAGGACCTGAACCATTTCCCATAAATGAAGGAGTTGTGAATTCTGCTCTCTATGTCCCAGTCACTCGAGATGAAGCGCACTTGGTCAATGATTTGGGAATATCTGATTGAGATGCTGAAGTGGATCTATGAACAGGCTGTTAATGCCTTAAAAACCAATGCAATATGGATAAAATTAATCATTTCTGCTGAGAAAAGTGATTCTTCTAATGTAAAATATCAGAACCATTCCTAGTTATCAAAGACATTGAATGCCAACTGTTGCTGCCAGTGGTGGCATCACTGGTTTTTTAGGTTAAGAGGGCAATTACGTTTGCATTTCGTGGCCCATATTGGTTTAAAAGTTTTCTTTTGCTTCAATAAATAAAATCAATTTGTCTAATATGGAAATCTGTTTGGCGATTTGAAACGTATTGTTCGACAAAAAAGCAAAAACAAAAGAAATATCTGACAATACTTTTGTCAGAGCACGGTATGCAGGGTTTTACTTGCCATATTAGTAAGTAGTAAATTTTGGTTAAGGTTTCAAGACGTATTTTGAGATGGGCTTTTGTGCACGAAACTTGGAGACTTTAATCCAAAATGAATGGCTCACAGACACCCAGCACTGATGTTTGTCATCTGCCTCCTATTTGTCTCACACGCTGATCTGAAAAGTGCTTCACCGGCCGTGACCAAGCGAGACTAGTTGACAGTACGAAAGTGAATGAAAACGTAATCGATAGCAGCCTCGCCGCGGTGGATGGAAGAACGGTCGAAAACAAAAACAGGATCAGCTGAATTGCCGGGGGACCAAAAGCCAATGAATCAAAACATCCCAGGGAGAGAAGCTCAGCCCTACAACATGTACCGTTAATTGCTAGAAGCATTCTGTTGCCGAGCGGGGGGGGGGGGAAGTTAAATCACATTTGATGCATCTTTCTCGCGCACTGAGCTAGCAAGTCGCGATCAATCTCTCTCCTCTCCGCACATGCTCATCTGACATCACCGAAGCCCTGACCAATTATGGTTAGAAAAAGTGGAGATGATGCTCTTTACGATGGGTGGGGAAGCCTTCTCCATTCCAAGTCTTCACTCCTTGACAGACGCTGTAATTCATAATGTGATTGGAACATTGGTGTGAGCTAAATACTGAGCATAAGCCACATTCCCATTGGACTTAGCTGGTGGTCCTTCTCTGAATTATGGCTTAGGAAATGTTTTCTGCGTGCGTGAGTGTGTGTGAGTGTGTGTTTTTGACTTTTTAAAAGGGAAGAAAGAACCACTCTAGACAAAGCTATCCTAAGAGCATCCATTATGACTCGCCTCATGTGCTGTTCATGAACACCACATGTTGCCAGTCAAAGAAGAGGAAAAACATGGTTATTTAAATCACGTTTGGCAAGTTTACAGGACTCTTTTATGCAATCCATGCCTGCTGTCTGTTCTCGCAGAAAAACATTCATAAACACACAAATAAAAGCATGCCGGTACATTATCATCTCCCTGTCAGCCCAGTGCTTAAGCACAGTAAGTCAACGAAGGATCTTATTTAAAAGCTCATTTGACCGGGTTGGAAATGAAAACTCTTCGCAGAGGTTCTCTGATGTTGACGTTTGAAGCTCTTTTGCATTCCTGCTAACATCCAAACATATGTTGAAATGGTAAAAAATAAAAAACAGAAGTTAAATCTTTTAAAAAATATCACTTGCATTGAAAACAATTTGTTCGAGGAATATGTTTTATGATCTACAGCACTATTTGCTCTCTTTTTCAATAATAATGTATTTTTTACTTTATTTTATGAGGCGCAAGCTAACATGAAAGACCATTCCATCCCCATAAATTTGATCTGTGCACCCTATGATGCGTTATGATGCAAATCTAAACCTGCTTTATGTGCTATAAATGTTATGTGATGGAACCCATTTCAAGCAACGCAAGCTGTTGTTTTTTGGGTGTTTGGTGGGTCTAGTTGCCTTGCACTGTCAGGTCAGATTTGCACTAAGAGAGGGAGAAAGTAAAATAGTCTCTGCGTTTGTGTTCATTGGCATTATAGCAATTAGCTCAAATTTCTTTTGAATCTAAAAAAAATTAAAATACATACTGTGTCTGATTAATACCACAGGTAGGACAGATCACAACAATTATGTATAAACATAAAAAGTGGGTGGAGTCAAGGCACCGATGACAGCAATCCCAATCCCAACAACATTGACAAACAAAACATATAGAATATGTATGTTTTGTCAAAGGGGAAAAAAAATCCAACATTTTTAAAAAGGCTGCAAAATGTATGGCATCGCGATAAACGATAATGTTGTTTTTCAAGTAATAATGATGCAGGAACACATTCTTGCAGATCAATAAACTTTCAATTCTAATGAACATTTAAAGCTGGAACTAGAAGACATTTTAAATATCCAGAATAAAAAAAAGTAAAAAAAAAAAAAAAAAACTAAACGGAAACAGCAAATGAAATTAATCATGAAGTCTCCGTAAACAAAACTGTCCTCCATAATAAGGGCTTGTTGAGCCCAAATAACCGGACTGAAGACTTTTGTCATCAAGAAAAAGAGAAAAACCATAAATTATGCAAGTGAAAATTATTACATTTGTTTTCATCTGTCATGCGATTAATTGATTTATTGATTATTGTGACATGCCTATCTACCGTCTGAGTTACTTTATAATTTTTGCTAAATAGTTGCCTTACCTTCTTGGGCAGAAGGTTAAATGCTCTCTGAACGAGTTCCTTCAAGTGGATAAATGATTATTAGTTGATTTTATCAGAAAATAGGTCAGGCTGATATCAATTGGAGTCTCTTCAAGCATCAAGCATGCTAAGGTGAGGGAATCTTCATTAGTGAAGACAGTGCATCTGCATACCCTAGCATGAGATCCAGTACCGTTATGAATGGATCATTACTGCAGCATTTGGGTAGCATTTGTCAAAATTTGGTAGCATTAGTGCATATTTTTGGATATGCAAACTTGTTGCAAACTTGTGAAACTTTTTAACTTGGTCAAAATGTCTGAGGCAGCTTGGTATTGCAAATTACACTTTATATATAATCAGATGTGTAGAGATCCGGATTTTTCTAACTTAATACATGACTACAGAAGAGAGTGACAGGGATATTAGGAATCATTTACTCTCAAATTGCTTAAGACAGAAAGAGACCAACCATCCTTGTTCAGAAATTTGACGGTCAATAAACAACATGGGTTTACAGAGCCTTTATAAAAAAAAAACGCTCAGTATGTTGGAGCTAGAAATACTCAAAATTACACTCACAAAACACTTTAAAAGCACATCAAAGTGTCAATTTAGTCTTCATAATGGGTTGATTTTTAGATCAAAATGTGCCGCCATCCTCCAGAGTTGCTCTAACAAAGACTGAAACTCGACATATAGGTTCACGTAAAGGGTAATTATAACAAGAACCTGGAAATAAAGGAAGTGTAGAAAGGATAATAGTTATGGATGAGGTCAAAATTTTCTCAGCACATATTTCCACCGCGAAATAGCTGGAAAAAAATACAACTGCGCTGGAGCAGAAGGGAGGAAAAATGTATTAATTAAAGAGACAATGAGTCCCAGCTGAGTAATGCAAGTGGCAGATGAATTGAAGGCAACATCCCGTCCCGCCTGAGCTCGCCAACTTCGGTTACAGATATCAGCTTTAGCCTACTGGAACCCCGGGGATGTTTTTGTGAGGGTGTGCAGGAAAGCAAACAGTATTAATCCTTAGAAAGTCCTGAATCGCTTCTTGTCATAACAAAGGACTGAGCTCTTCTTGTGCACAAAAGTCAGCAAAAAAAAAAAAAAAAAAAGTAGAAAAAATATTAAGTGCAGATGTGAAGGCAGATGGTGGCGTAAACACTGAGCTGTGTCTTCTATAAATGTTTTGGAGAAAAAAGAAAAAAAAAAGAGCTCTAATGCAGAAGGGCTGTGGGTATTTGCCCAGCCCTTGGATAAATAAGCTGAGAGATTCAAAGGCTGGATAACCTCCTCCAATGCCCATCACACCGGACAAGATGAGAGGCCGGAATAATCCGCTTCGTTTCTCCAATCGGGGACGACGCTGATTTCAATTAGCCTCAGTCCCAGATTCCAGAGAGGATTGGAAATAAGACGGCAAACCGATTCACTGCAAGGTGTTGGAGATATGAGTATATTGTTTAGTTTGTTAAGCTTAGAAGTTTTATCTCTAAATTTGTTTATCTTTTAAAGCCTGATACAAAAAAAAAAAAAAGAAACATTTTGCATAAGCTGAACTTTTTTTTTTTTGGGATAGATGCTTCTTTTGTGTCATAATTAATATGTCAGGCAATGATGGTTGTGTATTTGTCATATTTCTTCCTACCAAAAGGATACGGATTGTACACCGTAAAAAAGACGGAGAGAAATCCAATAAACTGATGCGCTAACCCTAACCCTAACCCTGACACTTGCCAAACACATTTTTACCATATTTTTTTGTATTTAACCTATGTTATATTTTCTAGGTTTGGTTTTACGGTTGTATTACAGATTTCTTTTTATCTAAAATAAAAACAAAAAGACTAAATCAGACTTTTTAACTGTAGCCGTTACAAAAGAAAGAGTTTGAGCTCCATGAAAAATCTGTCTCCATCTTTAATTAACTGCATAAAAGGACACATTGGTTTTTCGCCCCATCAGGAATTAAAGTTTTCCTGATTTAGGTAAATTAGAATGAGGTTTTCTTCTATTTTCTAAGTGTCGGGATAATAAGAGAGATATTTAAAAAAATAAATAAATAAAAAAAAAGTTATAAAACTGCTCATAATTCAAAAGTTTACATATCACTTTGCAATGCTGTCTGTTTTGGCTACAAGGTTCCCACGGTAGTTTTCTGGGATCTTGACCCATTCTTCTCTGACAGAGCTCATGTAACTGAGTCATATTTGTGCATCTCTCGCTCACACACACACACATTTCCAGCTCTGGACACATATTTTCTATAAAACTTAGATCAGAGCTTCGTGATGTCACCAGAAACATTGACTGTGTTATCCGTCAGCTTCTGTGTAACTAATCTGGCTGTATGCCGAGGCTCATTTCCACTTGGAATAACTAATTGTGCACAAGTATCAAGTTCCTGGAAAGCGTCTTAAGATGTTGCCTTAGTGTTCTTTCACTATGATGCCATCCAGTTTGTGAAGGCCAGTAGCAAAACACTCATAAAACACAATGGTACCAGTCCAGTTCTTCATTGGTGGCATGGTATTCCCAGACTTCAGTTTTTCCAAATGCAACGTTGGTCAATATGGTCAAATGCTTCAAGTTTTAGTTTTATCAGCCTACAGTTCATCTAGGAAGTCAACCACATTGATCTTGTGTGTATTTCCACACTGTAATCTGTATTTTTATGTTGCATTTGGGGTAATTCTAATGAATTTGGCTTCTTTCTCACTAAATTCATGCTATGTGGGGTGGTTAGCATAACTTTTATCATTGTACCAGCTTCAGAGAATATCTTATAGCGATGGTATGGAAAGCCGCCGTTGGATGAAATGACCCATCAGGTGGCAAAGAGAAGAAGTCCCAGTACAGAACCTTGAGGGACCCCGGCGGCAAGATAACGTGCTGCAGAAGTCTGAACAAAAGTCTAGACAAAAAAGGTTGGGGTTTTTTCTACAAAGCGTATGCAAGCATTAAAAATGAAACGTTTGGCATCATGTTAATCAAAGCATGTCAGCTGTTTTCTTTATAAACACTGATGTCACATTGTTAATGCCGCGCAGAGAATTCCATCTTGTGATAAAGCGCTCCTCTCCGCTCACTGTTTATTAAGCAGATGAACGGCTCAGTCACGCTTCGAGCGAATCCCGCTTTGATGTGCTCGAATAACTGGCAACTCGATCCTTCTGGAAACGCACAGGACATCTTTTAAGAAGTGTTTTCACTACTGCTGAGCTCACTGGAGCTGGTTCCCGTGCTCAGAAGTGTAATTAAAGCAAGGTGGGAGAAGTGAGCTTCATCAGGACAGAGGAGAAAAGCGGGGCGGAGGGAAACTGCCAAACCAACAACCCCAATACCTCATCACTACTCGCTCTCCGAAGTTTGTTTGGTCATGGTGCTGCCAATTTTTTTTTTTTTTTTTTAAAGCCCAATCTCATGCTTCCACATTTAATCCTCACTACTGATTGTACAAATACAATTTCCAGAGTTATTATGTTATTAAATTTGTTTTGCTCCCCGATACTTCAAAGGGGTTTCGGCTCCTCCAGAAGACATTGCTCGCTGGTGATGTAACAATTTCCCTCGGATATTTAAAATAAACACATTAGGCCGACAGGAATTCAAAACTTGTCTGAAGCCATAACGCCTGGATATTTTTATTATTTTTTTTTAATTGGCATGAGGCGCGGAATGCCACTTCTTTTGCAAGCGAAAGCTGATGGCCTCCAAACGCCATGCCCTGGATTTCCAGGCTCCCATGCAGTGTAAATTATGGGATAACAGGGTTCAGGCCATTGCAGATTCTGTTTATTCAATCTATTTCTTCACACAAGTTCCCATTGCCTTTTTCCTCCTCTCTGCCTTTGTGTGTGGCGGCCCCTCTGATCCTGCTGACCCTCCCCATGTGTTTTCACTTTCGGGCTCTGATCTCAACTCGGCGACCAGTGGGGAACCGAATACAAATTGAACAGTAACCATTCACAGACCCCTTTCTGCTTGATGCTAGCCCGCTAAACCGGCTTTTCGCCTTCTCCGGGGGAAAGCGCTGCGGCGGTACGAGTCGACCTCGAGTCGCCTCGCAGGCCGTCAGCATTCGGTTGCAGACGTCTAAAGCAGTGCGGTTTTGCCGCGGTCCAGGGCACATTTGACATCTTTTGTTAAATCCGCACCACATTATCCCCCCAGCAGAATGAGCGGACCACAAAAGGCGGGCTAGAAGGAAAACGTTTAAGCTTCCTGAGTGACGAGCTGAGGCCCAGAGAAAACAGTGCAGAAAAGAACAAATCACCACTGTTTGGGTGGTGAGCTTTTTATTATTTCAGTTAAGGTGAAGTTTTCATTAGACCCATAAGCCTCCGCCCACCGCCTCTTTTGAACGTAAGTCTTCTCTTCTTCTTCTTTTTTCTTTTTTTTTTCCTGTGAAGCTAGCTGGACAGCAGCCGCTCACAAGTGGCAGGGTTTGTTTGTTCAGCTTTTATTGGGAGATGTGGTCTGAAAAAGTTAAAAGGAGTAAAAAGAGGGCCTATTGTTGCTCTTCAGGTTCATATTTTCTCTGGAGCTGCTCCACGCGCCGTGTTTGTTCCCCCCGACTGAAGCTGAAAAACGGCAAAATAAAAAACCCAGAATGCAATAACTCACGCAAAGCGAAGACAAACTCACAGAAGACTCCATGGATAATCGCTCAGATAAGATATGAAACGGGAAAGGCAAAAACTACGAGCTGCAGACGTTGATCGAAAAGAGAGGGCAGATTCTTTTCTTTTTTACTACTCAACACCATGAACAGCCCAGAAAATAATTTACTCACCTAAAATAGACTAATTCACTAACCTGTGCCGTGAAAATAATCAAGCTATGGTTAATAATCAATACTCAATACAGCTCACACATCGAAGATGCTGTTGTTACATCATGTAGGCCGATCGCAATAAATCAAATAATGGCACGATAAATTAGAAAGAGTTAAATAATTTCCATTTTATATTGTTCATTTCATTTTATTTCTTGTTTTGATTGTTTTGTTTCTTTATTTGTTTTATTTAAAATGTCTTCAAGTTCCAGGTCCGTTAGAAATGAAAGTTTATTGATCTTTAAGAATATGTTCTTGTGCCTTTAACATAATATCATGTGGAAAATTGTCCCAAAACAACAATATTTTCATGTATGAGTCCATCCTTTATGGCAGCAGAAGAATCTCAGATTGAAAAATACAGAAAATCAAATCAAAAACAAAGAAATCTAGTTAGGAAATACGTGTTTTCTTACACATCCATCCTTTATTATGAATAACTGAAGCACTTTTTAAAGTATACTTAACATTTTGAAGTTTGTGAGCATGTCAAGGAGGTTGTTATTGGTATTCCATGACCTTCTGTTACCCTGCGGTGTTATAACGTGACCTATTTTTCTGAGTTGGTCTTAAAAACGGGAACGATAAGACAACATTACATTCAAGTAAAGCATATTTGTGTTAATCTTCATAAAATGGAAAATGGCTACATGAGACAGAGCATTCTTACTTCATCCCAGCCATGTCGCAAACATTTTTCAGCTGCTGCTAGCATGCGTCTCCGTCTGTTGAAATGCGTGGAAGCTATTATTAGCACAATGTAATAAAGTTAAATACTGCTAAAGTTGAGAGCTTTAGGCTTAACATCCTACACTATATGTTTGAGGCTTTTAATTGAAGTAAGAAAGGAAATGTTGTTTTTTGTGTTCCTGATGTTAACAGAGCGAGCTAATAAAGGATGCTAATTGGGCTAGCCCAAAACACCTGACAACAAAACCAAAACTGGCTAGCTTTAGCTGCTAGCATTGTTAAAGTTCAGCTCTGCTTTGCAGCTTCACATCTGTGCTAATTTTTTACATTTTTTCAATTAGTCTTGACTACATTTAGCAACTTTTTTTGTGTAAAATGTACAAATATATAGACTGATTAGACCAGAATTGGAGGAACTAATATGGAATTCTCAGATTCAGTTTGGGATTTATGAAACATTTATTCCACTTGTGTAAAAGCAGAAAGGGACTTGGGAAAAAAAAAAAATAAACTTTACATTAAGACAATCGTAAAAACAGTAATATGTAGATTAATCGAACCTGGAAATAACTATTTTACACGGATTATACATTTGTGACACTTAAAAAAAAAAAAAAAGGAATCTGAGAATTTTGCTAAGACGTTTCATCTCGCTGTTGTAAATTCAATATCATTTTATGGTTTCGCTTGGTCAGCAGGATGTAATGTTACACTTTTACTTCTAAAAGTAAGAGATCTTCAAAGCTCACTGTTGTGAGGAGCAAACTATGTGAGTTGACAACACTGCAGCAAAAAGATGAATTTATCTTAGAGCTATTTAGACATCGTTACCAGCCGTGCCATCAGAAATGGAGGTTGCTGTACATCAGGAGACATTCTGATAGAAAACCACACCAGGCATCCTTAGTTAAAGTTTTCGCATTTCAATAATCTGTTCTCTGACAGGATTCTCCTTCTGAGCCCCGAGTTAAAACACCCTCCATCACCTGTTTCACATTAAACTTTCACGCAAACCCTCGCATCTTGTAAACTCTGCTTCGTTTACTTAGCCTGGCTTTCATTGTGGCCATTTTGCACGGTTTACCTTTGTTTAGTTTATTAACCCATGGGGTTAGTTAACCTAAACATACCAGCTGAATGCTTCAGCTTTGAGTGTGGGCATTTTTCTTTTCTTTTCATATCTCAATGACCCAAGGTGAGGATGATGGAGGCTTGGAAGCAGATCACAATTGTGAGATGATGAATGGTGACTGATATTATCGGGTTTATTTGAGAATGTTTGAAGCTGAATAACGTTTTTGCATGTTTCACGTCTTTGGCTTTTTAGATATAAAAAGCAGACTACTTTTTTTTTTCAGTTTTTTTTGTTTTTGTTTTTATCTTAAACTGCGAATAAATGAAGAACATTTTTGATCTGCCGGTGAGTTTGTATATTACACGCTGGAGCCTGAAGTTCATACAGACATATAGCTGACAAGGCTCCATCAGTTTTCGACTGTTCGTCAACAAATAGAGGCTCACACTTAGACATCTAGAAAGCCTTAGCAAAACACACCATGCTCACTTAAAGTCAAGTGAGAACGTCCTCGTACGCTTAACGCAAGAAAAAAAAACAAAAAAAAACATGTTTAAAGACCAGCTCCGCTGCCGATGGCTGGTGTTCGTTCCCATGCTCCAGCATTGTGTCCCATCCAGCTGCAGCCAGGGAAAATGAAATGGAGGGAGGAGAGAAGGGGATAGGGAAGGGGGGTGGAGGGGGTACACTCATGGGTGGTCTGCCCCACACGGTCCCACACACTGCGGTTTGCGCCCTACATCTGATAGCAGTGGCTCTCAGCTGGGGCGTGCACGGCTCACATTCTCGGTGCCTTTTTACTGCAACAAACCTGGGCTGGAACTGTTTACGGTGCAATGTCTTCATCGGAGCAACGCGCCGCACAGCTGGCCTCCAGTCTGCAAGCATTCCTGCCCCATGCATTTGTTAAGGACTTTTTGGGGAA
>CAEGAE010094281.1:0-10064 GCA_903067095.1 Girardinus metallicus | reverse complement strand
TATTACATTGAATTAATTTCAGATTTTTGTATAACTTTTCTTCAAGTTAACAAAGTGAGCTATTATTGTTACAGGTTAATTTTCTAGACTACAGAAAAGTAACTGTTAGAGAAGCTCAAATGTGAAAAATTGGACTGATATTGATATGCGATAGTAATACTGCTGTTATGTTAGATTTACCAATGTTTTATTTTATCTTTTTTTTATCCGATTACCCGATTAATCATAAGAATAATCGATAAATTACTCGACTACTAAAATATTCGTTTACAACAGCCCTAAAATTAGCTACATAATCTAGGGATCATTTTGTAAAAGGCCTCAGTTTAGAACTTTACATTACCATAGTGATTTTCAGTCTGAAAGTTTACCTTAAGAAAGAATTCCTTCCAGAAACAACTAGCAAAAGATCTGTTAGTTGGGCTATGTTGTTTTCTGTTAGTGCTCCATTTTTTCCTCAACGTGACTGCTTCCATGATACAAACATTCACAGAAAGGCTCCCTACTCTGATATTTCTTCATGCCTGCCTATTTTGATACAATGGATACACTTCATGCATTAACGCCACCTCAAACTCCTCTTTGCACACAAAAAGCACATCTTTGTACTGTTCTATAATGCTGCGTAGGTTGCTCAGGTCAGAGGGTCACATCGTCCATTTCCAAATTGAGATTGGTTAGATCGTTTGTGAGGCAGAACAATGTTCATTTGATTAGTGCTATGTTAACCAATATTTGACTGAAAAAAAAGACGATGTGTAACCCATTGTAATGTATATATTGCCAATAATATTGGCAACATATATCTGTGTATATGTATGTATGTGTATATATTGGCAATATTGCCAAAATTATTTTTGCACACTCTAGTAGCTCTTGTATTCCTATAAAGATGAAGACATTTAGCAGACTGCCACTTTAACATGAATTTAGTTTGTTATGACCAAGAAATAAATTGGCGAAAGTTAGTATGTCCTTGTCCTGAAATTCTCTGGCTGCCACTTATAAGCCTTCTGACATTCCCTTTTTATACTCTATACTATACACTTTGTGAGATCAAAGTTCCTTTTTCAACTCCATTCAGCATCCACTGTCAAACAGTCAGCTACAGCTCAGACACCACACTTGAAGCAAGAACCAGACTTTTATTTTTTATCCTGTCCCCATCTATTATTGGAATAGAGAGAAATTGCTTTATCTTCTTTAAGTGGTTATGGTTTGCTATCTGCTTATTAACACTTTTCTATTCAGGGTTTATACAGGAATCCCAGAGTTGAATTTACTACTTTTTACTACCTTTTTTACTACCTCTACAATATTTTTACTACCAACACAAAATCAAGCCAATTTCGCGTCGATTTCCTCCATTTTGGGAAATCGGATCGGCCGATATTTACAAGAAGCCGATCTCATCCTCTGATCTTTTCTACTTCAGCAAAGGTCTAAAAATCAGCCACTTTCCTCTTCTGCTCTGTAGTGAGAGGTTTGACTGATAGACCGGTCCACCAGGCCATGTCAGCAAGCTTGTAGTTATCAATAGTGACCCCACTGTTACCAACTCAGAGACTTTCTTCTATATTTAGCAAAGTTTCAATCAAAAAAGTGGCACTGGCTAAAATCTAAATCAAAAAATTATAATCTACAATCTGTGAGAAAGCTGCAGTTGGTGCACTGATCCGATGATGGCTCATGTAAGACAAAACTTTATCCCACTTACTTGAAGGTCTAACTGTCACTTTATCTTGACCAAAACCTCACGTTAAAAACTGGAAGCACTATTTTTAGTGCTTATCCTAAATCCATAAGAACTTGGGATATTTGTTATTTTTAAAGAATATCAGTAAAATGAAATGACATTCCAATTTCACAAGCTGGTTTTATTCTCAATGGAATATTAGTTTGCTACTTTTTGGACAACTAGATAACAAGGTTCAAGGGTATCATATTTCAAAGGTAATTGAAAAGTTTAAATAGACAAATGTCCATGTGTTTCGGTGACCAACACACCAACTCTGTCAGATCGTTGTTACAATTAGAACAGCTATTTAAATGAGCTAATCAACCTCCATTGTGTTCAGATGATAATTTTTTAATCCCAAAATAAACATCAAGCCTGAAAACATGAAACTGTTAAGGACTGAATGTGTTGCCCTTTGTGTGGGAAACGTTTGTGGGTTTTATGGTGTTGAATCCTCGTACATATAGTGGAGCTATACTTTAGCTCGTAGCTGAACTTGAGTTTGAAGTTACACGGCTTCGTCTGGCACCAAAAAACAAATCAGGGATCTACTCCACGGTGGAGCCTCAACCCGCGCAGGTATCCACTGCTGATGAATGGTGGATGCTCCGGTCGGTCTGATTTGGTCACCGTCACATCGTTCCAGGTCAAATGTAGATTTTTTTCCTGCATACTTTACAAAATGACTTTCGGTCATTCCTAGTCCTTGAATCTCGGATCATCGAGCCAAAGTTGTGAAAACTTATATTTTCCCAAGGCGAGGCGCAAAATGACCAGCTAGTCTCAACACGTTAGGCGGTTCCAACACTACGCATGTGCACAGCAGCTTGGACTCTATCAGTGACAGCTCAGGTAGCTATAATTTTTTATACAGATTTTAGTAAAACAAACTTAAAACAATGAGTGAGCATCAATGGAAAATTAAAAATATTTTGAAGGGATGGTGAAACATTTACTACTTTTTACTACCTTTAGTTACAGGCCTGCATTCTTACTACCTTTTACTGGCCTTAATTTGAGCTCATTTAATTTACTACCTTTTACCACCCTGCAGAAACCCTGCTATTACTGAAGACAACATATAGATCTTTATTAAATTTGATGTAGATTTTATGGGAGAAAAAAACTTCTGACTGTGGAGTTCTCCAGTCCAGAGAAAAAGCAGAATATTTAATAAGGGTTTGTCTTTAATCAAATGCATGTCAGATTTAATTTAAAGAAAACATGTTTGGTTTGGAAAAAAATAAAAAAAGGAAGTCTAGATGGATATTGTTGTTTATAATTTATAGATAAAAATATAATTACATGAAATCCAAATCTTGCAGACTGGTATGTTTTTATTTACAGGATGTTGTGGCTATTTCTATTCAAAGATTTATAATTTTGATATCTAGAATCATCTGTCCAGTTTATGTGCATGTGGAAAAAACCTGAAAAAACAATGTAGGTTTAGTGAGAACAGTTACATACAAGGCTACCACCTGCTACATCTAATTGTTAGCAATTTCTTATCAGTAATTAGAAGCAGAGATATTTCCAATCCCGTTTTTACAAAAAAAGGGAAAAATGTCTAATGTATCTCAAGTCAAGTCAGGTCACACCTTAATTCAGTAAGAGAAAAAACATTACTGATGCATTCACTGTTGCAAAAATGAAAGCTTGTTCCTGTTTTATTGACCCTTTGCAACTATGTCACTTAAACATTCCAGCCGCCATGAAGGACATTGGAAGTGAGGGACAGAGCGACTAAAATTGTTTTCCAATGTGGCTTTTTTTTTTTTTTTTTTTTTGACAGTTTCTTCATGGCTTTTACTTGTTCGAGTCAAGCTAATTTGTCTGTGAACGTAACACGCCTGGTTAAGGCTCATAGACGGCGGGATTTATAAAAGTTGGAAATAGCTAGCTTAGAAACCTCCTTTCTTCTGACGTGTTGATCAAATCACCGACTTTGCCGGAATTCACATCACATGATTTATTATATCACCATATCATAAACGGCGTTTCCCCTTACACCGGAGCAGCCTTAAAAACGTGCAAAAGACGAGATGCTAGCCAGTTTTTTTTCGTACATGCTAGGCTACATGACGGTGTGGCATTGGTTCCATTGTTAGTAATGGTTAGATGTGTATCTTCTCCATAATGCCATATGTCATATCTTTCTAATCATACTTATAAAGTATATGAACGTTAGTCTTCTTACCTTGTAAAAAAGTGTCCGTTGCAAATTCGCGATTACACCGAGGGCTGCCAGTCATGATTGACTGATTCTATCCATGCTGCTGTATCTTTCCTCATTAAAAGTTATACGATAAAATGACAAGTTTGGTTTGCATCCTTGTCTGTTTGGGCAGCCCACCGCGCAGCATCATATGACAATTTTTAATGCGAAATCACCTTAATAAAAGCAATATTAAGCTACCACTGTGCATTTTTTGACAGGCTTTACGAGAGCATAGATTGTTTTCAAATCACTCTGTCATGGCGGAGTGGGCGGAGCTTCGAAGATAGTGACGTCACGGGTAAAGGGTCAATATGAAAAGTTTAAGGAGCTGTTAAGGAAAACAGTCAATCAATATGTTGTTGCAATGTGGAAATTTTATTTATCTGAAAAACCTTCAACAATGATTATGAAGAAAGGCTTTTAAGTTGCTATATTTTAATTTTTAAAGATATTGTTTTTGATCTAGGGAGTGAATAATTGTGAAATTTGAAGAAAAAAAAAAACATCTGTCCAACTATTTGACTCAAACATTATTTACATGCTCGGGAATGAATCACACTGTGATAATAGCTGAATTACTAGCTTGTTTGAAAGTTCTGTTGAATAACATTTCCAGACAATGGAAAAATTCAGAAGTGCACTCATTTCCTTAAAGGAACTAATGAGAATAGGATTTAATGAGTTGGGATTGAGAATGTGTTAAATCTTCAGTAACATTGGCTCTCGTATGTCAAGGCAATTTTAACCCTTGTCTACACGGGTATCTTTCTGGAGGATGTTAGAAAAATAAACTGCATTTCAAGAGGTTCATGGAATCTTTTGATTTACCATTTTGCAGTCACAAAGAAGGGTCTTAAAATCCTGATAACAACGTACTTTGGTGGCACATTATCCCACAGTTATTTTTTGTCACTAATGCAAATTTGGTCTCTTATCAAAGCCCATGGGGGCTACTGTAGTAGTAGAGTTAATCTACCCAGCTGGAAAAAAGGAGCAAAGGTCAGACAATCCCATTGGCCAAGTTTCTCTTATCGCACTGCACCTTGGGAAGAAAACTACCCAGAGCACTAAGATGTAAAGCAGTTCAAATAGGAAGAATTATGTACCTTGCAGGTCTTTTCCACTTTTTAAGAAAGTAATGTTAATAACTTAAAAAAACAGAAAGAGGAATGAAGTATATAGCATCATGCAAACACAATTTTAGAGCTTATAAGACCCAGACAGGTTTGCAGTACAGTGTTTTCCAGCAGGAATTATACTGCTTTAGATTTTGTCACATTACAGCCACACATTTCCGTCTGGTTCTCAAAACTGAAGCAATTCTTAGCAGTGTCTACTGCAGGTATGATATTTACTACTCATAATTTGTTTGGACCCCACTTCAAAAAAGTCTAAAGAATCCATTTAAGGAGTCTGACAAACCCCAAGCCATGGTATTTTACGCTGACAGATAGAAGCCACCTTATTTTTTTTCTTTGCTTTTTGTCTCTGTAAAAGTTCCCAGCCAAGTTCCTGAATAAACAAAACAGCATAACAGTCATGAAAGCTGTTTTCATAATCCTTTCGGCTCACACTGGGGACTATTGGAGCGGTGTCTTGCAACATCTGGCTACAGCTTAACCTTTCCCTTCTGCACTCAGGAGCCCAAGGGCACACAGCACTTCATACCCACTCACATCTACACGCACACACCCCAAGGGTGTGATGCACACTGACTACAAAGTGATTTTACACTGTGACTGTTAGCTGTGCCACACTGTCTTGTGTGTGTGTACATCTGATGATGGTACAGTCTGTGTAGCCATGCCAGTCGTGAGACGGCAGGCCGTCACAGGCAGGGCTGTATGCCGCCTGATAGTCCAGCAGCATTCCCAATACGCCTCCTGTTCAGTCCAGTCCAGGAACCAGAACACAGCCACTGCTGCCCACTGGCTACAGTTGTTGAGAAATCTCATGTCCAGGAGTTCAAGGGTGTCAAAATGGGTACCACTTCAGTTGAACAACTTATGTTGATGTTTTCTTTACCATGAAAGCTGACATTACCTTTATATTTATTTGTATTTTCGTTTTATCTTCCAAACTGTGGAGTTTAATCAAGCGTTGTATAAAAGTCATTGTTATTTTGTTTGCCGGTTTGTGCACTTTTTACATTTCAAAGGTTGCACAACAAAGAAATTTATGCAGCTTAGGGACAAAATGCACCCATTGAAAATCACAAAGGCCTCTATAAAAATGCTTCAGAGAGAAAAAAAAAATCATAAGTACCTTCACTGGACTTCTAGAAGCAGCAAAAATAAGGAGCGACTTCAAGCTAAAGCTGCTTTCTCACTGTTTCCTGTCACAGTATGTAGATTTAGCTTACCTAAACATAGTTTTTGCATAGATCCAAACATAAAATAAATGAACCACATTGTGTGAACATCAAGTCCTGGCACTTATTTCAGGTATGTGTATTGGTTTTGATGTTACTTATTTCATATAGTGCATGCTTATCTTGATCAAATCTGTTGAATTTGCAGTGTTATTGGAGCGTTACATATAATTTCTCAAATTTGTTCTTAATTATTTGTAAATAAATAACTATTATATGAAATAAACAGAAAGTAGGTGAGATTATTTCAGATGGAAATAATCTCACCTTATTATCACTAGGCAACGTAATCTTCATCAGCATAGAAAGGGTGTGTGCATAGTGTAGCATGACACTAAGCACCAAGCATGTAATTGAATCATTGCTACAACATTTGAGCTGATCTTAGAAATACCCTGTGGAAGGCAAGGCTTATACTTGGCATCTCAGAAGTTGCATGATCTTATTGTGAAATCTTTTCACATATTCTGTGGCAGCATGGCTTAACTGGCATTCAAACTGTTTTTGATACAATGTCACAATGCAGCAATATGTCTTTGAAATGCTGAGAGGATATTGAACAGTGTGACAGAGGTATTGGATTTTACCAAAATGAGCAGATTTACCTATTCTAGAAATCTCATTATTAGTTTTTGTGCTATTTGTTTCAGATATTTTATCTGCAAAGTCCAGAGCAGCAGGCGGATTTTGAAGAATGACATAATTGGTTGTTTCATGCTGCTCGACCACTGCTCCTTCACACTCTGCAGTGCTTTTAAATAATCAATACACCCACTGGTGTAATGCATTCAATACACCTTGAGGACCAAATCACACAAAAGGCTTATTCTTAAGATTTTTAAAAAGGAAGGAAAAAGAGGTGGAGAAATGTTAGCTCTGCTATGGTGTGTTTTTGATCATGTATTAGGGAGCAATTTTAGAAAAAAATACATGAATGTGTGGGACAGAGGTTTTGCAAGACTTCTTTGTTGTCCTTCATTTTGACTGATGGAATAAAAAAAAAGCCATAATCAATTCTTAGCTGTCATCTTTTTTTTAAAATTAATGACATATTCAATTGGTATTGATTTTTATTAAGTGTAATAAATATTCAACCCGAAAAGTTAAACAGAGAATCCATTACATATCAAGCAGATGAATGTGTTTAACTTTTTCTTTGCAGCGACAAAAACCACTGACTGTGACCCAAGTAACTATATATAAACAATGAAATTAAACAACTGAACTTAAATTAAGAATTAATCACCTGCTGTGGACTGAATGCACAGTCTCACAACTTCCTCCTGGTCCACATGAACCTGAATTGCACACCTACTTGTGCGTAATCAAATGTCTCAGGGTTTTGATGTTGTTCTGGATTATTAATCTGTGCTCTGCTGCCTGCTTTAGAGAATAATTGCAAGTTCCATTTCAGTCAAACTTTTGAAATCAGGGATCATTTCTAAAGCTGAATTGATTAGAAATCAGAAAGACTCTCTGAATGTGAGGTTTTCTGGTCCTGCAAGCTCACCATCAGGATGAAATCCCGCAACTTATGCTCCTGGTTCAGAAGCCTCCTATCCGTAGCTCTTTTAGTGATCTGTCAGTTCCCAAATAATGAGATGCATTTAGTCCAGTGTCCAGGCTAGATATAATACCCATATGGGAATTTTTTCACAATGCATTCTATGTGTAAAATTGGAAATGTCTACGCGTCTGCACCAAGTGGTCAGGGATATGAACTGTAATCTGGGAAAATGACATAAGGCCTTTCAATTTTTCCATCACTGTTTAAGAAAATAAAAATTGTCAAATTCATAAGGGGAAAGATGCTGGTGGTAAATTCTGGGTGATAATAAAACCAAGGCACAATCATAATCAGCAAGTGAAACATCACTGGGGCTGCACCATATTGATGAGATCAGCACTACTAAGTAATCGGGAATCTCATTATACAGTGAAGCTGCCACACGATGCAGTACACACCTAAATGTACTGCAACCTCTAAACCCAAATGGTTTAGAGATTAAGAGAATCATTCCTAACACATGGATAGTGGAAATCAGCTGCATCTCAAGCCATAAGTACAATATATGTTTTTTTTTTGGAGGGCTAATAAATAAAAGCAACATTTTTATCTCTGTGTATTTTTCCATTTCTGTTTTCCAATTTTCATACTGACTCGTGAAAGCAGAATCAGCTGTCCTACTCTAAGTGATGTTATGCCAAAATACTCTTCTACAGGCTGTCACTTTTTGTTCTGTGGCTTCATCTGTTTCAAAGCAAGTTGAAGACATTTACTCAGCTCAAAGCAGGACAAGAGTACAGAACCAACAGAGACAAATGTCTCAGTTTAGAAAGATTGCTGACAGATCAGGAGTTTTCCGTTGGAATAGGCTTAGAACTGCAGAAATGTATGTGTCTCCTTACTATTGCTCCCAGTCAAACTTTCACAGCTTAGTTCTGAATTATTTATTGTGTCAACATAAAATTTATAAGTATTAAACTGCAGATATTTGCCTTTGGCTTGAGAGAACCTTGCCTGATCAATATCGTTCAACATCCTGGTGTTGAGTAAAGAGGAGCAGAATTGGTGAAATAGTGTCTTCATAAGCACACTGCGTCACATATTTTAGAGTAAATGGTTGCACCCTCATTCCTGCATGAAGTGATTGCATGGATAAAGTGTTATTTTTTTTAGTTTGGAAATCTTTTTATTGTTCTGTGTCCAGAATGTTTAGATAGATTGACCTTTGAAGGAATCATTGAATGTAATGTCCCTAAAATTTGAGTCACACCAAACCAAGGCTGTCAAAATACTGAAACTTGCTAAGTGGTCTCATGGGGGGTCATAGTTTGGTGTTACTGATGTGTAGAGTGGGTTTGTGCGTAGAGGTTGGGACTAGTTCAGGGAATTCCTTCCCTGTCAGGATAGTAGAATAATCCATCAAGTCTATTTTTAGGGGACTGAACGGCTACACTACAAGCTGGAGGGGATATTAAGGATCTGAAGATGTGATCCAAGGCAACTGATTTATTTAAAACAGCCACCTCAAAACAGAGACGTGGGATGAATATTTGTGGCTTTCTCATTTATTTTGCTGCTTTTAAGGTCTGAATGGAAATTGGGTAAATGTAGCCTGAAGTCTGTTCAGTCAGTCTGCAGGCCGAAATGTCTGGTAGTCCAGAGATGTCTATAAACCTCGAAATTTGTTTAAAATTAGCAAGCGTTAACAACTTTTGGACTTTGCATAGTTAGCAAAAGTACCATATTTTCCGGACTATAGAGCGCACCTCACTACAAGCAGCACCCACAAAGTTGAAAAAAAAAAAAAAAACTGGAAACGTACATTTATAAGCCGCACCCAGGTATAAGCCGCTGATATCTCCGCCGCTCTGTTTTCCACAATAAATCTGCTATTAAGGACTATTAAGGATGCAGCCATGCATCTCCAACGCCGAACCATGGATTCGTTCACAGCGAGCTTACGTGCAGCGGCTATCGATCTGTACTGTCAGATCGATAGCTCTCAACTTAAAAGCTGCAGCATATAAACTTCTTCGTGTGGTTTCCATGATGACAACATTTCTCCGTCGTGCCTGCTGCTAGCATGTGCTTAAATGAAAAGCAGCACTTTCTTCTTTGATTTCCAATTTTGACTTCCAATGATTCACTTCCTGGGCTGCACAGTGGCGCAGTTGGTAGAGCTGTTGCCTTGCAGCAAGAAGGTTCTGGGTTCGATTCCCGGCCCGGG
>CAEGAE010094265.1:0-13635 GCA_903067095.1 Girardinus metallicus | reverse complement strand
CCTCTCTCAATCCCTAATTTCCTGTCAAGCTACTTTCAAATAAAGGCCACTAGAGCCTCAAAAAATCTTTAAAAAAAGACTGCACATATTGAATTCTCTAAGATGCATGTCTCGCAGACAGACACCCATATAGGTCAGTAACAATTCTTGATGCTCCTCAGTGGCAGAGTTCAGGCTGTTTGCCTGTGGGCTGATGAGAAGTGAATGGCCTTTGAGGCTTTAGGCTGGGCTATGTGTGGCCCGGCTGGTCCAAGTCAGCAGTAATGACTGGCTTTGGCCAGCATGCCTGTTAATGTGAATGAGGTTACTCTGGGCAACACCTTTTCAGCTGGGTCCTATGAAGTCCCAAGTATGGTGGTCTTTGTCCGCACAAGGGCCTTCCTTTTAGCAAAAGGGCTTCTTTTTTTGTGAGGACTATCAACTAGTGATGGATTATTCCCAACCCCCTTTATTCGTCCTTGCAGACTTAGAGACACTGATGCACAAAAGTAGACGCACACCTTCAGTGACAGCAAAACTATTGCGACATCAGTTAAATTTTAGCAAGGAAGAAGCAAGTCTTAAGAATTTATAACCTGACTTACCTTGACATATTTTATTGCCACTTTATGTAAATTTGGATATCTGCTTAGAAATGCACCTAATTTCTTCCATATTTTTTTTTTATTTTATGCCGTCCACTTTGTATATAGCTTTTACAAGACTACATTTGAGCCAATACCGATGCAGTCCTAACTCATATAAATAATTACTTTTCTCATCTTAAGCTACATTTTATGTTGTCTGACATATAAAGAAGAACGTTGGTTTTCATTTTCAGCAAGGGAACAAAAAATCTGGAATGCAGTCGTGTTTTTCTTGTTACTTGCAGTGCAGTACTACCCTGTGCAAGATGGAAGTTAAAAAAGGTATTATTTGAAACATATTTGTGGTGACAGTTTTAAAATTGTCATTGAGGACACTGGAACCCTTTTACTAGGCGCACGTCGTGCTGCCGTCTTATTCCTGCCTCATCTCATTCTGTGCTGGTCTCCTCCTAGCACAACAGACTTCCTCTGTGAGAGTCGCTCCATCCTCCCACCCTTCCCAAGCGGTCAGCCACTTACCCAGCCCGACACAATAACCTCCAGACGACCTTTCGCTTTGCCAAATGTTATGCCTGTAAACTGTGTGAACTCTATCACAGGACAAATGATGGGTGAAAAATGGGACTTTCTACTGGAGCTAAGGCTGGGTTTAGGAAATCCTCAACATACAAGCCGGCATTGTGCACTCATGTTGTAAATACCTCTCTGTGTGACACATGCATAGGAGAGTGGCAATGGGTGTGCGTCTGTTTTTGGGGATTTTTTTCTACAAGAGTGTGTGCAATGTAGACTGAATACAGAAGAAAAGTTGAATAATGCATGAAAAAGGTATTCTTGGTAATGTTCTTGCTTTTTCTTTGACTGTAATAGTGGCAGCAGAAGGTATCTCAAAGGAATATTTTAACTTTTAGGGTAACAGTTCTGAAAATAATGCACTATGAAGCCGCAGCATGTATTACTATGCTTTTTGTGTAGAGTGTGCATTACATATTGGAAAAATAATTATTTTGCCATGTCGTAGCCATCTTTTTAGGTTTGAAAGAGGGCTGTCATCCAAGTAATTCTTCACACTGAGAAGGCAGCAGTTTCTTAGCCCCTTGGGGGACATTTATTAACAACTCATGATTTGAAGATGTTTTCTACAATCTGTTTATAACCTTACATATAGAAATACACTAAATAAAGATAAATATCTGTCTGCAAACCACGCTGTAGTTGTTATATAAACAGAGGTCATAATTTGCCATATTTTGCTGGAATAATCTCGTCTGTATGAGAATAAGAATAACAAGAAATGGAAATAATAAAAAATAATAATACAGATAGATTAATATGTGTATGTGATTTAAGATATCTTATTAAATGTTTTTATATAAAAAGAGTAAAACATGTAATTGTTAGGTACATTGGTGCATGACAGTTTGTAAAGACTACAAAATGGAACAAAGGATGAACCAAATGGCAATGCGTGGCAATAAAATGGCGCTACAAATTGCCAAAGTGAGATATCACCGAAAACCTAAGCTACCAACTCAAGGTTTAAATTGAAACCAAGCAAAAATTCAATTAACCCTGCAAAGAAGCATTTATTTATCTTACAAATAACCCTTAGGATGTAGATTAGCTACAAGTGTGATTTTTGCAGCACAGCATCTGCAAAACTGTAAAAAACCTGCTACAAAGTGTCAGCGGTGACTTAACCTGAGGACGTTTGTAACAGAGTCATGGTCTGAGGGGCGAAATGTGTTTGAGGGGTGGAGGGCACAAAAGGTCCCCCAGACATGCTGTCATAACCCGTGCGGCCGTGCTCTTTGCTATGGGCCTATCTCTAGTGAAGGCAGCACTTAGATATGTTTGTACTCTACGCCCTCTACCCCACTCCTCTTTCTCCCCAGGCGCCATGTCACCCCAGGGGGGCAAACCAGCGCTCCCTGGCTGTGCCCACATCCAAAATGCCAACTAACCGCCCTCTTATTACTATCCCTTGCTATGGGGGTCAGCGTGACCCCCCACCCTTCAACGCCCACGGTCTGTACCAACACCGCCCTGCAAAGAGAAACAAAACAAAACTGAAAAGAGACAAAATGGCCCCATGCTGCATTTTCCTGTCAAGGCGCTTGACAGGACCAAGCCGAGGACCCCAGAGGAGGGTTTAGTAGAAGACACTGATGGCTCAGATAACAAGTCAAGTTGTTGTATTACAGTGCAGTTACACTTTGGCCCTCGTTTGTCCATTTGTTATTCAGAAACAACCCAGAGCTTGCCTATTCCCATGCGTGTCATGTTTAGTAACGTGACAGATAATATCAAATGCTGCATTTTATCAGCCTGTGGAGCGTGAAGGGTAAGTGAGGAGCTACCTAATAAAGGCAACACGAACAGACATTCCATTAGGTATTAAAAAAAACCTTGAAATATTGTCAGCTAATCAATTTCCTGTTTGGACATGCTCACTTCTAATGAAATTCAGCCACTTATTAGTCCCTTCCCCTTCGTTCTCTGTTTGGGAATATAATTACACCCAAAATGCTTACTCATCCTTCTGCCTGCCTGCTGCCTGCTCTGTCAGATTCATTAGGCCGTGAAGCGGAAGAGATGAGGAGCCTGTGTCTGTATCTGTCTATCTGTCAGTCCGCCTGACTGTCTGTGTGCCCTGCCTCTCAGATTATCCTGGATCAGGCGGCAGGTGACCTGGTGGGCAGGTGACTATCACCACATTACCAAAGAGAAATATTAGAAGAGCTGCAGCGCTGTTTGTGCAATTCTTCCTTCTACTCAAACAGCAAAACATTTAAAGTGCTTCTACCATATGTGTGTGCAGTAGGCTTGTCAACATCAAATCGTGGAGGTGAAAATATAGTAATATGCAATTTTAAACCATAATGTTTGTGAGAACAATTAGGTGTTAAAAACCCTGATTTCACCATATGGAGCCTTACACATTGTATGGTAAAATGCAATTATGATTTTAGTGGAACAGTAAGTGCATTGATTTTACAAAAAGAAAAAAAAAACGAACCAGTGAATGGGATAAAAATCATAGTAGGACAGATATGACATTTGCCAAAGTTCGATGATGAGGTGGAGATGTTGCCTAGGTGCAAATACTGAAATAGATGGATTTAAATCCATTTTATTTTGACTAAAACTAAGCAATGGAAGAGCATGCAGAGCTTGAATAAGTAAATAAAAAATCTAATAATATTGTGACTTCACTGAATTTGAAGAAAACAAAGTTTTCTCTGTCAAAATCACTGGTAGTGGATGCATTTGCATGGTCACTGCACTCTTTGCATCTTTTGCACTAACAGTCCAGATTTTGGGTACTGGATTCTATAAAACAGAATATTTGAGTTTTTTTCTGTTGGCCAAAGCCGTTGCTTATTTTTCCTTTGGTCCATCATGGCTCAGTTTTGGAGCAAGTTGTACCTCCTCAGTGTGTCGCACCTGCCTGCACCAACAGGACAGAGATAGTGTTGTCTAACATAATACTAGACTTGGCATGTTGGGTCTGTTTGCACTTTTCTTGGATAAATTCTCTGGTTGTTTTTTTTACAAATCTGGCAATTTAATGTATTATTAGGGGTAAGGGACAAACAGTGCTCCTGGGCAAATGTTAGAAATAACTTAATGAAAAAAACTTAAATAGATGATAAGAGATGAATGACAGAAAGAAAGTTTAGACTGAAGTGTGAATTAGAAAGACCTTTCTTATGAACAGGTTTTTCTATGGCTGCAGCTGGGGGTCGTGTTTCACTCTTTGTTGCCACAAAGAGTTTTTCTGAGTCTTTGTTCAGTGCAGGTGGGTTAGAATTACTACAGAGAAGTGATGGGATTTGTCCCAAGTTTTTTTTTTTTTTTTTTTTTTTTAGGCAGGGCAGCGGAAGTATCTTCTGAAATTGCCAGCATAAATTTAATGATGGTCTGTGTCTTAAATAAACAATCACATTACCTCATTATGTTGTGTCATAGTGGGTGAGACGCCAGTGTGGGTCTCTATAGATTCAGCAAATGATTTCCCACACAATGCGGTGTAACTTTAGAGGTGTGAGGAGATTATGGTTCTGTGGAGGTGATTTAGCTGGTTTAGCGGATGAACGGGGAGGCAAGTCTGGGAAATATTTACCCAGTTTTTAGCCATGAAACGTTCTGCTGCTGTTTTGACCCTTAGCTGGTTGTAGAAATGGGGCTTGAAATAGAGGACGCTGACCCAATGTCAGGGTCAGACATATTAGTTTACAGTAGCTGCGCTGCAGCTGTGCCGCTCAGGGAAGCAGAAATGGCAAAATCAAGCTGCTTAGGATTCTGTATTTTGTGTTGCTCTACATCAGGACAGCATCAGACATTTCTCTTTTTATTTATCACACAGTAGAGCCAAACTGCTTACTCACGATTTCTACTGTAAATCCACCAACTTTTATGTCACTCACTCAGTGGAGCTTATGAAAATAGTGACTGCATCTCAGCAGGGATTGTGTTATAGTGGCATTGAAGGTAAATGTGTCACTTCCATGTGCATGGTCCATCCACGGTTAATCTGATTGGAACAGCCACGGCGGTGGTCATGTGTTCCAACAAGGTGTTGGGTTTCCCATACTTCTAAGCTGTACAGTGACAAGGGCCATTTGAAAGTGTGACCAAAACTCTATGGAAGAAATGACTCGTTAAATTAGCACCTAATACTCCATTCATTAGCAACCCTTTAGCATCAGAGGAATGCCTTTGATGGTGTTGAGTTTTATTCTCCTTTGTAGCTCCATGTTGGAAAAATAGCTGAGTATTATACCTTTGCTGCCCCATAAGTCATGCATACAAAGTTAGAAACAAAGTTATATTAGAAACCAATAGCATAATGATTTGTTGTATGCAACAAATCATTATGCTTGATGCTCTTAAAGTATTGCATGTTGTAGATATCAGTAACCCTCTTAGGCTAAGCTAGTCTGTGGGCCGGCCCTCGAGGCTCATATGAAGTGCTTAGCGCTCGTTTGGAGCTTTGTCGCCCCTCGCCCTGTTGCCAGCATGGCTCGAACCCCTCTGGCCGGGGAGCAGAGCTGAAATACCCCTGACCACCACCGGTGAGGCAGCAGTGACATCACATACACAATCAGACTAAGAATGTGGCACACATCCATTTTCACACCCACCCCACCCATGCTTTCAATCAATGCAGCACGACCAGTGGTCCTTTTTCCTGCCGTCCACTCCCATCTGACACCCACCATCGCCCCGCTACCACCCCCAACTCATTTTTTTTTTCCTCCCTTCTTTCTCCACCCTCACTAAGGTTGCCAGGCAGCAGAGAAAAGATCTCACACAAACATCCACCCCGCTATGCCTCTGAGGGTTTTCCGGATGTCCTTGTTTACATCATGGAGTGTGCAAGTCACAGGAAAGCCGACTCAGACCCTCTAACCAAAGTCTTTCTGACCCTTTTGCTAAACCGCATTCGTCTATATCTATTGGATCTATGTCTATGGGAATGTGTAGTTCTGTTAAAAATGCTTCCTGGTTTTGGTATTAACATCTTAATACGATCATGCTAATTTGTTCATGTTCCCTGGTGTTGAAATTCATGCACCTGGATTGGAAGGTAGTGTAAAATAAGTTTTCATATCTCTGATAATAACATCGGCTGCCAGTGATGTATGTGATGGTTTTTGACTGTTGCAAGGCTCCCTGTTCCCTCAGTGTGCCAAACCGATCGATTGGTTTTGTCTGCTCCTCCCTCCAACTTTGATGTTGCCATTGATTGTTCCCCTCTGCCCCTGAACTCAAAGGTTAGAGGAGCGGAGCTTCACTTCTGGATTGCTTTGACCTTCGCTCTGCACATGCTCAGTGGGTTCTCAAAGCCCAGAGCCAAAGAGAGGCAGGCCCGTGGCAGAGAGACAGCAGTGTTTTTTCTTTATTTATTTTTTAACTCACCCAGTGAGGGTGATGTATATGTGATTGATTTTTTTTCTCCCCCACTTCTCTCTGTGCCATGTTTCTGCTGCAGTGCACTAAGCAGGACTGAGTCCAGGCTTGATCAATGCATTGTTTTTCTTTTTCAATCACACTCGAGTGAGCTGAAGACACGAAAGGTTACCCAGGTGAGGGTTGGCAGGGATGGAAGCAAAGCAGGGCTTCCAGATGACTCCATAGACGTTTGTGTGCATTTGGAATGAAGTTGGTGGGAAGATCATAGACAAACTTTGTCTTTCTAAGATCTTCATATTTTCTTGCCTTACACTTGTTGCATTTTTCTTGAGATAAATTACAGGTTCTCTCAAAATCTATCAGCTACTTTGGCAAAAATATGCATCATCTAACTCCATCTCCTAACCCCACAAAACGTTTCTCAACAAACAAAACCCAAAATAAATCCCTCTCTTTCCATATGCAGCTATGGAAAAAATAAGAGATCACTTAAAATGATCAGTTTCTCTCATTTTGCTTTTTATAGGTATATGTTTGAGTGAGATGAACATTGTTCTTTTATTCTGTGAACTACTGACAACATGTCTCCAAAATTCAAGCAAAAATGTTGTATTTATGTGCAGAAAATGAGAAATTGTCAAAATAACAAAAGATACAGAGCTTTCAGACCTCAAATAATGCAAAGAAAACGAATTCATATTCATTTACAGACAACAATACTAATGTTTCAACTCAGGAAGAGTTCAGAAATCAATATTTGGTGGAATAACCAATGGGGTTCGATGCATTGTGCTGGTCTCTAGAGAGTTTTAATTTCAAGTCCAAATTAACTTTTGTTATTAAACAGAAAAGTAAATAATATTTTTAGGAAATCTTTATTATGTAAACATACCAAATTTTCGAAACAGTGTCTCAAAGAATCTGTATTTATTCTAAGATGCTCAATTTTAGTTTCAAGAGTTTGAGGTTTTTCATGGAGACCTAATCCAAATTTGTCCCTGATGCCACAAAAGCAGTTAAATAACCCCACATTTAAAATAATTAAGGCTAATTTCAGCATTTTGTAATTATTTGTGGCCATAATAAGATGCAAACAAAATCATGATAATTGTATTTTACTCAAATCTCCAGAAAAGTTGTAAAAGATACAGAAAACCGTCTAGAAATCTGAGTATGGAAGCAATTTGTCGGAGCCCGGTACTGAAGGAATTACCTGAACCCCAAGGATTTGTTTGGCCTTTGTATACTTTAATCCAAGCTGCCCATTGCTCAGCGTGTTTTTTTTCTCCATCCGTCGGTCATAGCTTCATGAGATCCTCAAGCTGCAAGGATTGTTACCCTTTATATAAAATTACCTTTTAGGAGTCCAACTACCTTTCTGGACAACTCAGAGGCATTACAGCAGTAAAGTTCACACCAAATCACACAAAGATGACAGCTTGTCTTTTTTTTTTTTTTTCAAAAATATGCTGTAGTTTAAGAAAAGCACTATTTGAGCATCTCTAAATTGTTTAATGTCATCACTAGGAACTCAAGCCTTCATATCAGACAATAGCATCAGTGATAGTACAACAAACTCAGGTGTTTCCAAAAACAAAACTGAATAGTGGGTGGAAGTTGCGTACCCTAAAGGGGTGAAGAACATTACGTGGTTGTGATTTATCTCTTAGTAAAACTCTTCTAAACCCCGTACCCAAACACCTAGTCGTTTAGAATAAAGATAAGTATCTTTGGGAGTGGAAGGGCTCTCCTGTAAAGCTGGATGTCTGGAGGGGATGCGGATGTGGCGGGCAGGGAAGCTTTAGCTAGTTGGGATTGGGTGGGAGAGAGCGCGGGCTTTGACCAGAGGGTTTCAGATGTCATAGCAGATTCTTTCAGGGCAAATTACAGGGTTTAACCTCTCTTGTCCCAAAGAATGGCAGCGTTCTGATTTAACTTCCTTGACAGACACTCGAGCAACGTGCTACTCAACACCATTGTCGGGGGAGGGGAAGTAGGGGCACACTTGACTTGGAAGATACTTCACCTCCTTTCAGGCATTCGAGGGCCCTTCAGGACTCTGCTCGCTGTGGTCCGTTGACGGCCTTTCTACTTTATTCTAGTGAGAGCTTGGAAGTGTGGCCCTTCCACTGTATGCTTTAAATGAGTGTACCTCCTCAACCTCTTAAGGAAAAGTAAGGAAAAGCTTTGCTGCAAAATGGCTAAAGCACCTGATTGTAACTTTGGCATGAACTCAACAGAATGATCCATTTTAAAGACAAAGCAAACATTACCAACACACAAAAAAAGCCATCTGGGTTCTTATACCAGATTACACACTTTCTCCCCTCTCTCCTGTTTTTTTCTGTTTATCTTTTTTGTTCTGTAAAATCTGACACACTGGTACACATCCAGTTTTATGGCTGTGAGGTGTAACAGACCTAAAGCTCTCTGAAGCATTTAGCAGCAAGGTAGCAGATTTCCTCGATGCTGCCAGTGTTAAAGGGAGTGCTGAAGCATCTAATGCAATTTCAACCCAACATGGCTCTCTGTGAATAAGCACCACTGGAGTGTACCACCTACTGTATGCTGATCTACTGTACTGCTACTGGTTTTGCTCTAACACTCCGTTTCTCTCTCTGCCTCTCTCCTAGCGACTGCATTTGCCTCCGGACTTGTCTGAGACGGTGAGTCGTGTCAGCAGGGGGGAGCCTGTAGGAGTGGTTTCTGCCTGTGGCTCCAGCGCTTCCGGCACCAAAAACCTGGATTTCTGACAGGACACCAAAGACTGAATCACCGTGGCCGTTTCCCTCTTTGCTGCGGCATCCGGGGTGTTGCCTCGTTCAGGTGATGTCAACTGCGATGAAGCAGCCAGCCGTTACCACCTGCCAACCAGGCCAGCCAGAGGTGAAGATCTAAACATCCACAACACCTCTGCTCACAGCAAACACATTTATTGTTTGCATTTAATCTTTTTACGCAAATATATTAAGTTGTCATGATTTTGTCCGCACGTTAAATAGTAATCATCTAGAATGTCATAAAAAGTTGCATTGCAAGACAAGTCTGTTTCTTTTTTCTTTTGTTACCCACAAAAGCTTGCCTCTGCCGCCAGTGTAATCATGAAATATTTTACAGCCTTTACAGATTCTCCATCTTGGGAAACATTGAATAATTTATCTTTGTTCTTGGCTTTCTTTACAAGCAAGAGGCATCTGCTGTGCTGTTCCACCATTTAAATCAGTCTGCAAACACAATTTATGTTCTGGGACAGTGCAATGTGCTCTTGTGAAATTAATTAAAGAAGAGAACAACTGTACAAAACCCAACAGGGTCTCTCTGTTGAATCTTTGTTCAACTCTGAGGAGCGTCCTGAATGGCAGCGCTCTGGTCTGCCCGACTGGTTTCAGGTTTATATAGAAATGCTCCAGTCTAATCCACAGGGACATTGCTGGTGAGCGGCATCTACATCCACTCGGCAGAGCTGGAACAATAGGAATGTGGGCAGTGGGGGTGCCGGCTTCACATCTCATGTGCTGTGTTTGATGGATGAGCTGCTTCAAAGATCAAATTAGGTCAAACAGTCACATACAAAATTTTAGAAAAATTAAACTAACATGAAAAATTAAATGTTTTATGTTTGTTTTCTCTTGTTGGGATCTGATACCACTTTGAATCTTTTTGCCTGTTGAAACTTGTAGGATGGGCAACAATTTGCAACATGTGTTCAGACACACAGGTCACTTTTATGGAACTTCAGTTTAATATTTTGATTATGACATATGAAGGACTGGGATGGACTGGCGACCTGTCCAGAACGTACCCCACCAGGGATAAGCGTGTAAGATAATGAATGGATACACAAAAGTAAATTGCAGGGGAATAGATAAATTTTGTAATGTTTTTATTTTTGCTTCTTTTTGGTCCACTGTTTGACCTGAAAACATTCTGTGCTGGTTTGCTGTTCTTTGATTTTCAGATTATCACCAAATGTCATTTGGTTTTTATCCATGAATAGAAAAGAATATATAAACCGTCTAATATGATGAAGATCTGGCATCACGTTTAGGTGGTTGCAACCCAACTTCAGTGACAAAGTCTTCATAATGTTTCATGTGTCTTGTTTTTTTTTTTCTTTTGCATTTTCCCCCAGCCTTAAGCGAGCCATTGGCTAATTTGAACTTTTTATAAATTACTTTATGGCAGTTTGCGCTCCAGTTTCACAGCGACATTGCCTCAATTTTCAACCAGCTATTGAAAGTGTAATTCACCCTGCAATGAATGAATGTAACATTCAGTTTGTGTACGTTCCTCTCAGATTGAGTTTGCTTGTTTCCACATTCACAGTCTAAATGTGTTTTTAAGTCATGGTTTCATTTATGCCGTGTTGGATTTATGGCCACACTATTCATGATAAAGGGTAAAGTTGATTTCAATTTTTTCGGGTAAAGCTTCATGGTTTTCCTGATTGGTTCTTCCAGGGCTCAGCAGTGGGTTAAACAAGATCACCACATGTAGCCTTTTGTTCTCTGTTATCAATAACCACAAAGTATTTTAGGTCTAGTTATACAAGTAAGTAATCTTTTAATTATTTTGACTTGAAGCTTGTCTGATTTCTATTCAACAACAAACTTCCTGGTTGAGTGAGTGAAAGCAATTTAAAAACTAAATCTTCTTGAAGTATGATTCATCTCAGGTTCAGCTGTAATTGTGCTTTAACTTTCGTGAAGAAAAATAATTACACAAATTACATTTGAGTTGTAGGATTGTATGTAGTAGACAGCTTTAAGAAGACACCTTTTGAAATGCAACTGCAACGAAAGTTTCAAATAGGTAGCATAGGACTAAGTGTATGAATGTGTCCTTACAGCAGCTGTTCATGTCCTTTTGACTCCTAACAAATCTGTTTTCCAGAAGTTGCTTTATATTAGATCTCACTTTGCTTTGGGCTAAGGCGCACAACGCCGCTGTTCCGTTTGAAGGTCCGACATTTCTAAACCAAACTAAGTTTTTTCTGAAAACTTTGCTTTGATCAACCACATGTATTTGTCCAGACCTTGCATTTTTGCTACACCCTATGTACTTGTAATATTTAACAAGAACATGTTATTACATCGACTCTGGCTGTTGTGCTCGCTCCCACAGAACTTAAGTGCCGCTTTCTGTTCTCTGCGGTTTGAACTCACATTAAGATCTCTCGAAATGAACCCACCTCAATAAAGAATGGATCTGAAAGCACAAAGAGCCCAAGAAGTTTTTTTAAAGAAACTCACTGACTTCACAATGAGTGAGAATTACATTTAAACCATTTCATCCCAAAGATGTGTATTATTTAGATTTCCACTAATTGCAGACCTTGCATTTTGAATCCATCTTCCATTTCTTTCTCTGTAATTATTAATGTTCCTGCTATTCTGCTCTGCCTTCTCTTCTCTCTCACTCGCTTCACCTTGAACAAACTGCTCCTCCATTTTTGAGATAAAGTGGATTTAATGAATAAAGAAATAGCATTATGAGGGTGGGGTGGGGCGGGGGAGGGGATTATCTAAGAAATCTGATTAACCTTCAATCCTCCAACTTCTGATTGGACTATTAAATACTGAGTGAGATGTGTAAATTCAATGAATCGCTTTAGTGGGACATTTGGTCCTCCAGATTGCTGTGCGTTACCTGACCCCGCTCCTCTCCTGAGTATCTTTGCCTTATAGAGATGGACTCTCCACACACCCGTTTAAACCCGCATACACACGCATACCCCCCCCTGCTGAGGCAGCAAGTGAAGCAAAATAACTCACTCTGCCATACAATCGCTCCTCTTCCTCGCTCTAGGCTCTGACTGCTTTATTTCCCAACTTTTTTTCCCTCCCCCTCTCTCTCTCTCTCTTTCCCTTCCTTCTGCCTCCTCCTCTGTATTTTTTTCCATACCACCGTAACTCCACTAAAACAAGAGCCAGCGATGGTGAATTGCTTGACCTTTCTCATTGTGTGGTGGTGTTTTGTTGTGTGGTCTGTGTCGACTCGGCTCAGCCCCATACATCAGGAGAGGTTTGTTATTCTGGACACCTTTGTTTTGGTGAGAGTTTGAAATGGTGCGGTGTGTATAACAAGCTGCCTCGCTAGGAATTATGTATAAATGCAGGAATGATTCATGCTTCAAAATGCACTCAAAAAAAAAATTTTTTTAAAAAGGCTTTCTTTAAGACACATTTTTTTTTACTGTACAAAATGTTTTATAGTTTTCACAAAATACATTTAGAAAGCTTCATTTTAAATAAAATTAAATTGAAATATTTAAGAGACAGCGTGTTTTATCTCAGAAGCAAAGCTCAGACGTAAACCCCAGTATGTGTCCATGTTCTACGTACACACTGAAACAAAAATGCTAAATTCAAAAAAGAGCATGGTGACAGATGATGCTAGAAAAGAAAACAAAAAAATAAAACCCATCCCATGGTCTTTAATTATAAATAAGGACTGTTCGACTGCAGTCTTCGAAGCCAATGTAGTTGAACAAAATGTGCTTACAAAATTTTGCAACACAAAACTAATATCTTAAAAAAAAAAAAAAACAGAATGAAAGAAACATTGTGTTCTAGATGAAATACAAAGGCTTTGGTCTGTTTTACAATCAACAATGATTAGATCTGATATGTACTTGTAAACAACTGCCAAACACTTAAGTTTAAAACTCTGTCAAGCAATGTTTAATCATAATTATAGGAATTAAATATTTCTAGTTGCACATTTTTTTTTATGACCATAGGACACTATATTACAACTATACCTAAGAGACAAATTGTACCTGACCCTAAAGAAATGTATTTCATGATGCTTGGAACATTTATAGAATATTCTTGGGAATGTAAAACTGAAATTGACTTTTATTGGAGAAATCTTTCTGGAAGATTTCTGAAAAAAAGGGAAGACAAGTACTTTACATTTGGACATTAACAAACTGGATTATATCGAAGACGCAGTCAACCATTTACAGAATACAGGTGTTTGGGGGGGAGGGAGGCGTGGAGGGGGAGGCGGGGGGGGGGGGGGGGGCTTGCTGCACCGGGTTTCCCCCCATAATGTTCTCGGTGGGAATCTAAAAAATCAAACCATCCCCAAAACAAGGGGGTCCAACTTGTTTTGCAACCTGTGC
>CAEGAE010094264.1:0-31005 GCA_903067095.1 Girardinus metallicus | reverse complement strand
CGTAGCTGGAGATGGGCACCAGCAACCCTCCCGACCCCATTAAGGGACAAGGGTGAACAGAAAATGGATGGATGGATAATGTGACAAAACCTTGGCTAGTATTTACAAGTGATGAATAACAACCTTGTTCACATGCAGAACAAATTGTGCCTTCTTTAAAATTTAATGCAAAAACACACACCAAAAATATTGTTCAAATAGTTTGCTGAAGCAAAATTCCTTTCAAAATGTTATCGCTACAAAAATAATGTAACAGCCTACAATTTACACAAGTCAGGTACAACATAAGTAATTCACCACTCCTCTAAACCAGAGGCAACTCCAGAAATCTTTCAAAGGAAATCCTAATTGATGGCCTCTGATAATCGCAAAATGTGATTTCCCTCTATACAAATTCCTTCTGGTTTTACTTTTGCTTAAAAGTTTCAGATCACCAAACAGATTCCAATATCAGATAATCTGAGTAAATGGAAAAAGCATTTCCTCAGGACTTCCAGCAAGCAATCGCCTCTCAATAGCTGAGGGTCCAGAACCTCTGAATGAAGCAACACGTAGAACAAGGAGCTGGTTCCTACCAGCTTATTGGTAATGTGAACAGAATAACACTCTTCCGATTAAATTGCTCAAGCTCCAGAATGGACATAAAGTAAGGCAGGGAAACTTCTTTCATTGCACTAGCAGGGTTTTACCTTTAGTCCTGAGAGTGTATGCTAAGCTAAAGGAGGGACTAATGAGCATCAGGCAGGATGAAACATCAAAGATCCTGAAATATGGCCCAAAAAAGAGGAACTGCTAAATGAATGTCTCTGCCAAGAAAATCTCAATATGCAAGAGTAGCTCCAAGTGGAATCATCATGGGGAGATAAATCTCTATAATCTTTACCTGCAAAGTGCTACCAATGGCTGGAGGAAAACACAAAGGCAAAACTCATGGCAGCACAGGAATAATAAAGATCAGGTTCTACCGCATCAGACAGGAACAGAGAGTTGTGAAGAGACGCCACCGAAACAATCCACAACATAACAGACTTCTGACCAGAAAAGTAAACATGGGATGTCATTACCAAGAGGCTGAAATAGTGCACAAGACCATCTGTGCTAAGTGTGGACTGAAGGTGTCGCTGTCAAAATGGGAAACACCAACAAGAGTAGCTGAGAATGATAAGTCTGAGACAAGAGATGGCTAGCCAACCAGAGATTGTGATGGTGGACTAAGCAGAAAAGATGCAGAAGAAGAAAACTTAGCAACCCAAAGTGAGAAATCTGAGAAATACCACAGACTGAAAGAGAAAATAGAGATGCTGTGGACAGTAATGAACATGAAGGGTAACAGTAAAAGGGACGATAGTGGCAACGGATGGAAGAAGATCATCCCTCAATTGGTGGGTTGCGGGTTTAATTCTGTGATTATGTCCCTGAACACAATGACTGCCTTGCCTGCTGATGGTGGTCAGAGGGTCCAGTAGCCTTGCCTCTGTCAGTGTGCCCCAGGGTAGATGTGGCTACTACCCAGTAGCTTGCTGCCATCAGCATGTGAATGGGTGAATGACTAAAGGTAGTCTGCAGCACTTTGGGGTCCTCTAGATTTGATAACGTGCTATACAAGTTATCATTTAGTGGCTGAGTGTTGCCAGCGGTCCTGGTCTTGGGAGAATTGAGGCCAGAAAATTTGTAGCCCCCTACTGGTGGTTCCAGCGGCCCTAACGCCAACATCTGGGACCAGTCATCACACCAGAGCCGCCACTGTGGACATGTTACGACCCGACTGCCCAGCCATCATGATCTGTTATCTGTCAAAATTGCCTCAATTCTTACAATTACGTACGTTTTTTCTCTTCCAACACATCAACGTTAAGTACACAATGCTGGCATTCCTTTTATCTCTATGCTAACATCCTATGTTATTGATAAACTCACTGCCAGCTGTAACTGCAAAGCGACATTTTCCATTTTACCTGTCGTTGGTCGTAATATAATGAGCAACATGTGTATACAGCTAGTGCAATATGCCTATCGTCATCATATTTTTAGCTTTAAACCTAATTTATCAAGTTTAATAATGTTTAGATTTATTACAAGGATCATAAACAACCAAGATGGATGTCAACATCATCACTGTTTGAAGACACCAAACAAAAATGTCAAAGATGCATAAAAACCATTAAGAGTAAGAAAGTTCACTTGCATAAATAAAAAAAAAATAAAACAAAACAAGTGCAGCTTGTATGAATAACATGTCATTTGATATACAATTGAGTGTGAATACTGATATCACGAGTGGTTGCTATGGTGAACACAGGCCTTCAGTTTGCTTTGGGTTCAAGAACGTCACTATTTCCCGAATGCCGTTTCCACAAATGGTAGTCTGAGAAGCTCTGCTCAGGTTTTCTCCCAACTCTTTAAATTTTTTCCACGTGTCTGAAAAAAACAAAACAAAAAAAAAGACAACATATTTAAATTTACTTAAATAAGATAAACACAAACTGAGCAAAATGTGTCAAAATACTTACATAAAGCAAGTAAACAGAGAGATTTTATATAGTCTCATAATGTGATAATCCACTAATAGGTTTCTAGATGCCTTTCCTTTCCGCTGTTGTCAAAACACTAACAAGAGGATATTCTTAAAAGATGTGAGTCCATTCTTCCAGTCTTTGTGGGTGGATTTGCTCGTGAATCTGGATCAGCTGGGTCTCTTTGTAAAAATCAAATGCTCAAGCTCAAAAGCTTTTCTGTGTCAGGATTCCTGGTTTTGGTTTTCGGCTCCTCGTCTCATCTTGGCGTCAACAAGTCTCCATAACTGCAGTATCTACATGCTAACTGGTTATTTGGAAGCAACCCAGGAAAAGTGCATGATTTGTATCCGAAGTGTTATTGAAGATGTGAAGAAGTGTTTGTGTACAGACAGGGATGATGATAAATGTACCAGTAATTACTTTGATATATTCTCGGTGGATATACTCAAACTTTAGGTTGGATTTTTATCCAACCTATAACTATTATTGAAAAATATGCTGCTGCAATAAAATGTGAACTTTTTTTAACATTTATATCTAGAAGTGTGGATGACCCTGTATGTTACCAACGATTTGTATTCTTTTCATGCACGACAAACCATGTAATGACTTAAGATAGATGTCTGCAAGCCATCAAATGATAATTAAAATGTCACAACCTTCAACATTTATATATTAAATATTTTGGATAGAGAGTGACCTAAGAGGTAGTTTACCATCATAAATGCATAATGAATGTATTTAAAACATAAATAAAAACAGCAGAACACAAACCTTCATCGAGAGCGGTAAGAAGAGTGTAATTTTCTGGATGATCTGTGATGTCTTTCTTTTGAACGTCGCCAATCTCCATTATTTGTAAAACACCTAGACGAGGACATTTGCCATGTTTAAACGTTTCAGGTTATCAAACAAACTTGAGCAAAAACAAAATGCAGTTTTCAAATGATGATGATTATTATTATTTTTAGATTATTATTATTTTTAATTTATTCATTTCATTCATCCCTCAAGTTGATTTTTATGCATTTCTCCTTTCTTTTTATGAACTCAGCTCTTGATAACTACTTTTTGAATTTACTCAGGTACTCTGACATTTAAATGTGTTTTAACCTGAAACAGTTAACTTGATCAAAATAATTAACTAAGAAGCAAATATTTCTTTCCACAACATTCATATTGACAGTTCTTTACTAGCTTTATCTGTCAAGTGAAAACAAAATCTTTGAACAAACACAGTTTAATACAATCCTGTCTTCTGACTTTCACAGACATTTTTTTAAATATTTTTTCTCTAGTCCACAATACCTTCTGCTGTGTTCCAGGCTTGCACTTCAATCTCAGCAGTGCTTTGTCTTTCAGCAGCGATGATTCTAACCGTGTTGGGAGAATCAACTTTCAAGGATGGTTCTACTTTATACACCAAAAGGTTGTTTTTATACCCAAGATAGCACTGGGTCTGGTTCATTTCAGCTTTTCTCTCTGCAGAGGAAATAAAAAACACAGAGAAAGAGATTGAAAGGATCAAATGTTTCCATGATTATCGGTGTAATCACCCCATTGTGCCTGTGAGTCACATGTACCTTTACCTGGACACGTCTTGCAACATTTACCAGCCAGTTTTATTGGATGCTGGCACGGATACTGGCTCGGACACATGATGCGCTTGCAGTCTTGGAGGCCATCGATGCAAGTGCAAACGATGCATTCCAGGACCTTCCCCAAAACTGGATGCCACATGTCTCCATGAGAGTACGTCTTGCTGTTGTATAAACACACTGAGACAAATAGGAAACATGTGAGGCGCATACGGGAACAATCGTAAACGCGTGAGGAACGTGCCAATAAATTCAAACGGCCACATACTATCTTTGTGTTCGCGCATAAAAGCCTCACCTCGCCGGTGTTTCCTCTGCAGCAAAATCCTCACCGTGGTCTCCGAGGCCCCTTTGAGGTTGAGCCTGCTGAGGCTCAGAGCCCTGGCAGAGGCCTTCATCCTGGTGGCACGGTCCGACCTCACCCTGCTCTGCTCGCCAGAACACTGGTCAACTGAATGCCTCTATTGTGAATACAGACATAATAAAAAACAGTTGGTCATCTATTCAACTGTTGGCTCAGCTTGCTTTTTTCCCCTCTGACTGATAGCTGCGGGAGCATCACATCATGTCCTAAATCATAAAAAGCTGGCTGCAGACATCTGAAACGCTGACATTTCATTGCTTTTCCAGCTATTTTAAAAGGAAGAATGGTTGCCAGTAAGGGTAGTCGCTGTGGCCAAACGGCCTGTGGAAGTTGAAGGGGGAAAAATGGAAATCTTTGCCTTTAATCACTGGATCGAACCCAGTACCTCAAAAAATAATCTAAAGAGTAGAAATTGATAAAAACACAGAGGATCCTCGTCAGGAACTAAATGTTCTTTTTATTAAATTGCATCTTTCATTCCATTTATAGTTCCGGCTTTTTATATGTTATCATGTTACAACTATTTACCTTTAGGTATTTTTAGCTCATCTTGTGAGATAGAAAAACACAAAGTAGAGCATAATTGTGCAGTAGAAAGAAAGTGACATTACAATGTATATTATAAATAAAAAATATGATGTGCATATATATTCAGCCGCCTTAAGTCTGATACACCAGTGCGGTTCACATCGGTGTGATAGATTCTCAGCTCCTCTGTGAAAGCCTCAGGGGTTTCATGTTTCACTTTCCTTCCACTTCACAATTTATCCACTTCTTTTTGTGCTGGCCTATCTAACCTACATAATGTATTTGTTTATAAGACGATTAAAATGTGAAAAAGTCTAAGACACGATACATACGACGCCTCTGTTCAGCTGATGGTTTCCATCCTCAGTGGACGATGCGCCGCTGCTGCTGCTGTGGTCTGAGAAGGAAAAAGTAATTTAAGTTTGAAGCGACATTCATTCAGACTGAAATATTTTCTGTTCCTGGTGGTCCATTCCAAGTATTTTTTTCATGTATGCTTTGTAGTGGCTGCATGATTAATTTTTACCATATAGTGCAGCTTTTCCTTACTTTCCATTATTATACACTCCTTTTGTTCAATACCAATGAACTTGCCTTTTACAATCAGTGTAGGTCAGACATGTTACAGAATTATAATCCTCCCTGTCTTAATGTTACACTTAGATATTTTTAAAGATGAAAACAGAAAAAAAAGTGAATTTTTTTATTCGACTGGAGGAGTTTGGCTACCTTTACACACCAAACAGCAGGTATCTGGGAGAGAAGCTGGTGAAGAGCAGGTGGCAGGTTGGCATGTTTTCAGAGCACAGAAGATATTTCCATTCTGTGAAAAGAAAAGAGAATCATCACCAAAGTGTCCAACTTTGAAATAACCATCATAACCTGATTTTTGTTGTTGTTTCATTTAGTTATATGAAGCATATCGCATAAAACAAAAGAAACATGATCTATGTTCAATTTGGTTATGGCAAAAACAAAACTGCAATTGAGAAATCCAACAGATGGAGGAAATGTGACACAGTTTCTCTGTTGTACAAAAAATATGACTTGAAACTGTTGGTGCTGAGTTTATGGTTACACATTTTCAGATTCATTAACTTCTCACATCAGGTGGCCTCGCGAAGAGCGCCACATCGAGTTCAGCTTTGGCTGCACTTCTCTGCTTTTCCTCTGGTGATCACAACTGAGCGCGACTACAGTGAGATGTTTTCACCTTCTGCATGCTGCTAATGTGATTTCACAATGTGCCTCCGCTTGCAGTGCACAGCATTAGCAATGGCGAGTACAGATGGCGGGGAAAAAAAATACAATTACGATCACATAAAAAGAAACAGTGTGCAAAATTAAAGTTGTTCCGCACAGTTTCATGTAGCGTTCTACATTTTAACCACCTGAGGATAAATGACTTAGAAATGGTGGCAGTGCAGAAATCCCAGCAGTATGATGATTCTTGTGTCAAAAATGGATATTACAGCTCATTTACTTGCAGTTCTTAGTTTATTGTACAATGCTGTCTCTATTTGTTGATACACCTGGTAAAAAAAAAAAAAGAATCTTCTATTGCAGCAGCTAAATCTTATTCTTAAAATGTAATCTATGCTGAGTACATCTGTACACTGAGCAAAAAACATAATTATGTTTAGAAATAATTGTTTATAACCACACCACCACTACGATTGGATTTATTTGAGCAACATCCTCTTTCAACTAAAGCACTCAGCTAAAGTTTAAACCCTAGCAGCAGAAGTAGACTTCAGTTTGGTTCTGGTTTTAATTCAGGTTAGCTAAGCAGTGCCAGATTACAAAAAAAAATCATCTCTGGGCATTTTACAGACACAAAAGTATTTTTAACTGTTGTTGTTTCAACTTTTGAATAATTTCTTTTTGTTGTTAAGGACAGCAGCTTTGTTCATGTACACATTTACTGACCAATTAAGTTTGACGACCTTTTTGAAAAGAAACAGGCCCACAGCATCATGGCTCCTCCACCGTACAGTGGAGTTAAAAAGCTTCTCGACACATCGGTCCTGTGAATCACCTCAAGCCGAACTTCGATCCTGACTGATTCACAACGAATAAAAACCACGGCCATCTTCAAAACAGCAAAGTTTTTAAAAATCCCCAGTGAGCGAGATTTTAAATAGATTCAACGGATTGAAGTTAATCTCTGTCTACGATTGGATTCATTTGATGACAAACTTCTGGATATGAATTGGATCATTGTGTTTTTTTAATAATACAAAAGGGAAGATTAATTTTTAATGCTCCATCTACATCTTTACCAGTAGTGCTAATCAATAACTGCAGCTCCTTCGTTGCTTTAATCTTGTACTTTCCCATATTTCCCTTTGAGGAGGAAATAGCTAACATAAAAAGGCTTATGTTCCCACAGGGACCTGAAAATGCTGCTGGATGTTTTCCTCTGTAGTTACTTTTTTTCTTTGGTTTTTCACATGTATATTCTTTAACCAGAACATTAAAAATAAAAAATCTTGATGACTCTCCTAGACTCGGATAAAACTTACTGAGCATGTGCACATGACGCACTGATTGCTCTGCCTGGATGAAAAGAGGCCCTGGGTGGTGAAGGTCTCCCCTGGCTGATAGACAGTCCCGTTGTGGCTGCAGGTTTTGACTGGCGCCCTCAGTCCTGCGGGGATCCTGGGCTCATCTGAGGAGGAGGACACGTCACACACACGCACCGTCACTGCGCTTCTCTCTGGCGCCCGGAGGTGCCAACGCCGGAGCATACCTGTGCACCTTGGACAACACCGCTGAGGCTCTGTCACGGGGTTCTCACACGCCAGCGCAGGACACTTGATAGTGTTGCACTTCACATGGCCTGTCTGACGGAAGAGGTGACATGTTTAAAAGTACCTTCATCCACCCACCGTCCTTTACGGACTGAATTCCGCTTGTGTGGGAAAAGTACCTCTGTGCAGACGCAGCGCATGCAGAACATGTATCCAAAAGGCTCCAGATAGGGATGCCAACTGTCTCCTGGTCTGTACGTTTTGTCTTTAAAAGTACAAACCACCCCGGAGCCTGAGTGCCACAAATAAACAATCAACATTTTCCCTCAAAACGGAAATCTCGTCACGATGTTTTCGCAATTAAAACAAACACTGTTTATTATTATTATTACTAAACTTTTATGACGGAATATGTTTAACAAAACCCCATATGTGTGGTTCAGATCAGAGAGCTGCGTCACAATCCGAGCGGAGCCCCACTTTTTGTCTCTTTCCTCCCATTTTAAAAGCCTCCGCGCGTCTGATCGGCATAATAAGATAAAAAGTCATCAACAGAATCGGCTCCTACCTCTCCGAGGTTTCAGCTCCGCGGATGGACACCACATGATGAAAAAGAACAAAAACATAGGCTTCATTTTTTCCCCCACATGTGCGTGACTGAGTCTTCAGTGCGCAATACATGTGCGCTTCAGTGAGACGTAAAAAAAAACCTGCAGGACAGTGTGAAACAAAGATTTAGAGGAAGAACAAAAAAGGAGAAAAAAAATCAGATATTTGTCTGGGTTATTCTATGGCGCCTTCTTCAGGAGGCAAATTGTGATGACAGTGGAGTGAACATCAGGATTGTGCAGGCGAAGTCCAAATATGGAAAGCAGCAATGTTTACATAAAGAGCTGCTTACCATTTTGTTGCTCTACGCGCAAATGTTTGGGGCTCTAAACATTCAAAACATACAAAATATTCATATTCGCCAAGTTAAGCCAAAATATGAGGTTACGGGTGATGATAAACTAAGAGTTACACTGGGAGCCAAAAGAGCAGGTGTTCTATCTGCGCTACCCATTATGCCGTTCCTTGTGGTAATGCGCATGCGTACATCGATGCTATGTCACTTACTGCTTACCAGAGGCGATTCTAGCCCTGAATTATGGAGAGCCATTTCAGCCAAAATTAAATAAATACATACGGAAAATAAATAAATAAATGAGTAAAATAAATAAATAAATGAGTAAAATAAATAAATAAATGAGTAATTGGCACATTTATTCCCATTTATATTTATTAATTTATACATTTATTTATTCCCAGATTTATTTCTGCCTGCCCTTTTTTCATTTCCATGTTTTCCTTTTTCATTTATCCTTTTCCATTTTTTATTTTCCTTTATCCGTTTCCAGTTTTTCATTTTCATTTAACTGTTTTTCATTTTCCCCATTTTCAATTATCAATTTTTTGTTTATCCCTTTATCATTTATGTATTTTTCATTTATCCCTTTCTAATTTATCCATTTTTATTTATCTGTTTTTGATTTATCCCTTTTTCATTTATCCTTTTTTTGGTGTAATTTCCTGGTTTCCTGTAAGTGAGTGTTTTCTCACTGGCAGTGTTTTCTGACTGTTACTGGAGTCTGCCTAACTTTTTACATAGCTTTTCTAATCTTGCACCGAAATACATTGTTGCATGCATTTTATTAAAAAGTTATTTGGTTTGCGTCAGATAGAGTTCTAAAGCAACACGTTTAGTCTGATTGTTCATGAAACATGTCCATTTGTTTATTTATTTATTTTTAAAATTTATGTTTCACATGGAAATACCTTCCCCCTTCAGCAGCCAGTAATAACTCACCCATTTTGTCTGAAACTCGTGTTTGTATTGAACCAGCAATCAGAAAACACGCTTCTGTTACATATCAGGTCGCTGCTCTAAAGTAATGGGTTTTAAATGTTTTCCATGTGTTGCTTTAAATCTCAGGCTCTGCAAGGAGTGAAGGGATTATTTAAATCCACAAGGGGGCGTCCTGAACTGTTTTACACTAAAGACTGAGCATGAAAGAGAATTAATCCCAACCACAGTTATTGTTTTAGTATAATGTAGAAAATATGTGACATTAGTTACACACAGAACATGTACATTTTAACACTATTTGTGACTTATGATGGTAAATTAAAATAATTAAGATCTTTGCTTCCTTATATTCTGTATTGTTCAATGGACTAACAGACTGATGATTTTTTCCCCTCCAAGTACGGGAAGCAATGTTGCCATGATGCTGTGACATAACTCAGGATAAAACCCGACAGCAGACAGAAACTTCTTAGGGGATGTAGCCACACTGAGTTGTTGTCTTGCATGTTAATACACAATTTGATCACTATGTTGTTTTATGCAACCACTGCACATTATCAGTTCAGCTTTACTGCTATTTTAACTTGATTTTATTCTTCAAAACACATTAGAGAAAATTGAAAAGTGGAGCAAAATTCTGTTTTTATTTTACAATTGTCTTTAAGTAAATGGTTCACTGTTAAATAAGAGACTTGAAAGATAATAAATATGGTTGAAACTAGATAATTTTTTGACAGAAAAGTGGATCTGACTTGTTTTCCTTGTTTGTAAGGAAACAAGGAAAACAAAAAACGACAAAGTGTTCATTGGTTAAAACAACAGAAGTCGTCTGTAGTTGGAACCGGGTCTCCATGGTGGCTCCACGGGTTTTAGTGAGATCAGGTAGAACCAGCGGCACCTCAGGTACCGCTGGTTCTACCAGCGTCTCTGTTTCTGTGGAGATCACAGTTGAAGTTGGTAATGATCTGCACAGTTCTGGATTCTCACCAGTAAATAAAGTTTATTTAGCTCAGAAACATCAAAACGACAAGAAGTTCATGATTTACATTTAAATTAAATCCAAGCTGAACATTTAATTATTTATTGACATATTTGCATAAATTAATCAAAGATAAAGAAAAATGTACTTTACAAAATTTTATTGTACATTTTTAAATAAGCAATTTATGAATACATTTATATTATTGAAAGACGGATCAAAAGACAGATCTACAGACAGTGAAGAGTTTTAATAAATGAATGACACACTTAAATAATTATTACGTAAGTTATATATCGTCATTTGACACTCTTCACTCTTTATAAGAGTTAGGACACACTGGAGCCGCAGTTTGGCATCAAGCTTTGAAAATATAAAAAGCAAGTTTATCCCTCATATAATTTTAGGGTTAAAAACTTTGCACATTTTGAAAACTTAAAACAAAAATTCTTCAGTCCTATATTAAGAAAAATAAATTTTGCTTTTTCTCTAAATTATTCTAAAAATATATTAGAGATAGATTATGAATAAAACATATAGTGCTATAACTGTGCACTTAGGATCCAGTAGTGCAATCTTTTATTCTACAATATATTTTATACAGCATGATTTTAATGTAGTTCTCAAGCATACTGGTGTATTGAAATGCTAAAAACATAAGAAGTGTGCCAGGTGTGTACAAAAGTAAAGGTAACACAAAGTTGTAAGCAGCATTTATTAACACACATGGAAACAAAACAAGGTTTAAAAAGACATAATGACGCCACGCTATTCCTCCTTGGTACAAAGTCTGATGATGATTAAATAAATCTTAACGCTAAAAGGAGTTTTGTACCTTTACTCCATTTTAGTGGTACGACACCTGTTGCATGACTTAAAATGAAAAAAAAAGAAAAAAAAAAACGTAAAAACTCACACTAAAGTCAGTGCCGATGTGTAGAAACAAAGCAAAAATCACATTTAAAAATTCAGATAAAGTGGGTTTTAAAACTGGCTTACTCCTGTGATGGACACATTTAGAAGGTTTAACCTTTCAAAGTAAAAAAAAAAAAAAATCGACTCTTATTTAAAAACTAACTGACAATTAGCTGGTAAAGAGGTAAAGTTTTTTATACATACACTGGGGATTTATAAACATTATCGATGGAAATCTGCAGCTGCAACTTGCTAAAATACAGCCAAGGTACAAAATTAGCAGTGATTTTAAACAATAAAACTTTTCCTAACATTTTTTAAATATGCAGCTGCATCAAAATTATATTTAACCAACAAAAGATTTTATTTAAAAATGATCTATCGTAATGTTTTTCTGAATGACAAGACACTTTCCCAACCATTGACTCATACTGTTAGGGTTTAAAATGGCATATGGCATCCGATGACTAACGGAACATGACAAGATTTTAAAGAGTCGCCAATAATCCTAAATACCGTCCACTGGGAAAGCTTTCAGATCACAGTCATGTTCATACAGACGTAAAGCCTGGCCAGTCAATAAGCTATACTTTAAAATCCTAAAGTACGGAAAATTGCATCAACAGAAGAATCGAACTGCGCACACAAAGTAACACGCATCCACACACAACATTACAGGGGGAACTCAGAAACTGCTGCTCTGTGCCCCCGGGTCGTCTTCGCGCTTCTGCCGCTTCTTCGCTCGGATTTCATTCATGGCTTCCTCTATGGAGCGCGTGTCCCTTTTGTTGGCCACCGGCACTGCCGACAGAGAGAGAAATAACCGCAGAGTGAATACGGAGAAGGATTCGCAGCTGAAGTATTTACCTGTTTTACTGTGTGGCAGCGAAAATCCTCACCACAGCCGTAACTCCTGTTAGCCTCCAGCGTGTGAGCTGCATCTTTAGCGGCTGAGGTGCCTATCAGGTGACTGTACTTGTCTCTGTAGTTGGAGTTGGGACATGCTTGTGTCTTTTCTGTCTGAGTGGATGCTGCTTCTTCTAATGCGGCCTGTTCCTGGGAGGGGGAGGAAACAGGAAATGAATTCAGGAAAAAATAAAATAAAAGATGGAAGGTATTCCACAGAGTGTCTTTTAAAAAATTAAACCACTTAAAATGATCAGTTTCTCTGCTTTTACTGTTTTTAGGTTTATGTTTGAGTAAAATGAACATTGTTGTTTTGTTCTATGAACCGCTGACAACATGTCTCCGAAAAAATTTAGTATTTATTTGCAGAAAATGAGAAAAATAATGAAAACGATGCAGCGCTTTCAGACCTCAAATAATGCAAAGAAAACAAGTTCATATTCATTTAGAAACAATACTAATGTTTTAACTCAGTTCAGAAATCAATATTTGATGGAATAACCAGGAGGTTTTCAATGGGGTTCAGTGCAGTGGGCTGCATGTCTAACCTTTTCCCCATAACAATACAAACTTTAGTGAACTTTTTGTTTTAGGCCAACAAATTGGTTTTAAAAATGTGTTTGTATTTGCACCCAACACTGCAGCCCCAGTAAAAATGTGCAGCATCATTTCTGTGTAATCTGTGGATTGTCACAGATCCTCACTTGGACTTAGACTGCACAACAGATCCATCTGTGTTTTGAACAAGATCTATGGCAAGCTCAATAAAAAGCATAAATGTCACCATAAAACAAACAGGTGCAGAATATTGGTGAGCATCTGGTTTCCAGTCACAACTATATAATTATAGGTAGTTTTACAAAAACAGATTCAGTACAGACTAGAGTATGCTGGGATATGCTGACGGCTCAGATCAGATTTATAATAATAAACTTGATGACGCCTGACGGATCAGAAGAACGTCATCAAAGATAACACACAGCTTTTGTTTTTTTTGTAGGAGTAGAGTATTGATACTTTGTATCAGACATCTGTCCAAATCAGATGTGACAGTGATATTCCTTGTTTGTCCTTTTATTAAAACAACATAATTCCTAGTATTTATTTAATTGAATTTCAAATAAAGTTCAGAAGAAAGAGTTTAAGCTGCATCTGTCTTGTCAGCAGGTCTCTAAAAAGCTCATTCAGTTTGTTGGCATTTTGTTTCATGTTGTGGTAAAACGTCAACATTTTTCTTGTAAACATTGCAATAATTCACCACCAATTGGTCTGAGGAATAAGAATACACTTCAACAAAATATAGCATTTCATTTCTAAGTGTGTTGATATCATCTGATGCATTTTGTTATTTTTTTAATCTCTCAGACTTACTTTTAGTCTGCGTCGCTGTTCTGCCAGCTGCGGATCCCACTCCTCTCCTTTGCGATACGCCTCCAGCTCTTCGTCCGACGGAGCGAACTCCTGAGTTCAATAATCACATTTCTCCTTCATCAGCCGCTAAATTAAACACTGAGAATTTGTTTTGAAAATCCAACAATTTGGCAAGACCAAAGACCTAATACCTTCTTAAACAGCATGACGTAGCGACTCTCCTCGTCCTCTCCGAAAGAAAAGGAAGTGAGACCAGCCACTTCTGCCACATCGTGCCTATAAAAATACACAACGAGTTTATTATCAATATACTGGAAAGGGCCGAGACTGCGCCAAAGTTAAAATAGTGATTTCTTACAGAATACTCCTTTCAATTTTTCCCATAGGGTTGTATTTTCTTTTCTGTTGTGAGCTGTCTTGGATGAAATCCGACACCTCTTTCTCCATCTAGTTATAAGGTGATAAATAATCGAGTGGTGAAACGGCGACCACATGTGGAACGTCAGAGAATTAGAAAAACATTTCTTTTACTTGAAGGTCTCACCTTCTTCCTAAACTCTGCTTTCTTTCTTTTCTCCAATTCTTCCATCTTCTTTAGTCTTGCAGCTTGCTCTTTAAGAGGAAAAAGGTTTTTATGAGGTAAAGAGGACAGTCTTGTAGCTTTTGCTAAGCCACAACACTTAAAACAGATGACAGATATCCTACAACAAGGTTTCCCCCAGAAAACTTGCTAAGCCATGTTGTTTGTGTTAGGGCAACCATTCATCCATTTAACACACACTTTAGTTGCGAAAAGATACAAACAAAAGTTTTAAATCATTTGAAAAAACCGAACAAGTGGAGGATAACAGCAAGTGTCAAGCCTACAAAATAAAATAAAAATAAATTCAGCAAAGACCTGATCCAGGATCGATTGTTTTTTTCCCACAGAAAAAAATGTGTGTTAGAAATCCCCTTGCTGGTGTAAAGCCTTATTATTTATGTACCCCAAAAACAAAAAATAAAAAAAATGCTTTCCTGTGAACGGCTTACGGCACTGTACTTGATCAAATAAATGTTGACTTCTCCCTCTTTACAACAACTTTCACAGTGAACAGGAAAATTTATATCAAAATAAAATGTTTTTGTGCACTTTAAGTCCTAGAACTTTAATCAACATTAAACTAATTATGTGATCATTAAAAAAAAATCTCAATAAATCAATAATTAGCGACTTACTAAAACATATCTCAAATTATACTAATTAAATTAAATAAACCCATAAATAATTAAATAATTACAGAAATTTGTAAAATAATGTAAATAAGTAAAAATAACTAAAAATGGAAAGATTAACATATAATGACATGATGTTTTTATTCTACAACAAATTGAAATAAATTGGGATTTAATAAAATATTTGGATTATTTTATTTAATGTATGCATTCAAGTTTTATATTATACAATTAATATATTTATTTCCAAATTATTTGCAAGGTTATCAGGCTTCTGGCCTTCATTAGTGCAAGTGCTTTGTAAATGTGCATTTAGCCATTTCTAATAGTATTGACGGTAGTTTAATTATTAATAGATGATCTCTTGTCGGGGAGGAAATGTAGCACAATTAAAGCGCAGATAAAAGGATATAAATTTGAGGAAGATGCCATTTATTTTTAAGGACCCACATGAACAGTGTGGTGTTTGTTTACAGTGCCGCAGCAGCCTGGGTCCAAACTCTACAGACTCCCAAATGATAAGCTGCGTGTCTCACTGAGGCGGTGCCACGCTCGGGTCAACACAGCTTACATGAAACTGAAAGCTCTAATGTCCACTAATAGCAAAACAAATGCCCCCTTAGCATGTCCTTTAGTTTTAGACCTTCACTAGCACCCGCTTTTAGGCGCTATTTCTCCACTTCACGCAAAGATAAAGTGAGTCCTTGTCTAAACAGCGCGCTGCGTACCTCGAGCCTTTCGTCGGCTTTCTTGGTCGCCGACTGTAGGAGGTTTCTCCATCGAGTTTAAGATTGAACCAAGGAGGTCCGCCATCTTGCAATGATAAACCTCTTCTCCAGACGAACACGGTGCGCATGCGTGTTGGGGCGTAGTATTCTTCTCTGTAGAGAAAATCTGCATACAAGCAATCTGCTGCCACCACGTCCCAAAAGGCTGTAGTGCTGCTGCGGTGAAAGCCGAGCTAAACATCATATTTATTGATTTAAGGTCGTGGTTCCCCCCTTTCCATATTCTGTTTGAGAATAGAGGAAATACACGCACAAATAAACACATTAATGTGATGAGAATACAAGTTGTACAAGACAAGCTCAGGCTGAACCTTATTAGCACAAACCACACCGCTGAAGATGGCAAGACACTCAACAAATAATAGAAAGAAAAAAATATTCTTTGTGGTTAATCTTCAACTATTTTTCAGGTAGTTGAAGATTAAAGCAATGGCGTAGGTCTGTTTTGGGTAGAAGATAAGACAGGCATTTAAAGATAATACATTGTAAAAATATAAATTGCTTTTTGGTATGGTTCCATTGGTATTTTAACAGTTTTTCTTCTGTGACGAGCTCAAAGTCTTTGAGGTTGGAGAGCTTCTTGGCCTAATCTTTAACTTCCATTATAGACTTTTGATCAGATTTAAGTGTGGTTCTGACTCGGCCTCTTCCTGTCAGAACGAGCGTGCTGAAATGTTGAATCTGCCAGGGGAATGAATAATTTATAGTACAAGTGTATGTATATACAAACAATCATATTTCTTCTCACTCTTAATAAGTAAAGTTGTGTTGTGTTTGTCAGAAAATAAATATTTTGCACAAAGTCAATACAAGTTTACACAAATTTAGCTGTGTAGCTATTCTCCTGTGGCCATTTGCCTTTGTATCATATTGTCTCATATTTCCCATTTTGAAGAGTGCATAAGAGAATTGGGCCGTTATGTTATGTCAGATATAAACCCAAGAGATACACAAAGTTGTTAAATACTAATTTTAGCTTACAGACACTCTGATAAGTTGAAAGAAGTGATATACATTTTTAAATGACGACATTCATTAAATAAATCTTAGATTTAAGAAAAAATCCAGTGTGAGAATATGTTGCAGCAATTGTTTTAAATTTATGAAGTAAAAGATGATTATAATTTCTTAAAATTTGGTAATGTGTGGATAATCTCTTGGCTTTTGCTGATGCAGACAAAACACAGGATAAACATGCAAATAAACATAAGCAACAGGGGGCAAGCTTTACAGTCGTGTGTGTATGTGTTCATACCTTTTTATTGTTAAGTTAACAATTCTCCCTTGCGTCACTGGGGCATGTTTTGTGAAGCGTGATTGTAGTTCCACTGCATCAGCAATAATTGAGAACTAGAGCCATATTCAGATGTGGAGAGAGGCCTGGATGAGCAGTAGGCCAGGCTGTGAAAACACAGACATCGCCCCGACCTGCACTGCTAAACAAACATCTCCTGGAAATTCAACTTTTGCTTTGCTCCTCGACTCAACCAAAGTTTTACATGTAAGTATAATTTGACACAACAAACCCCTTTTTATTTCAGCAGATGTTGAAAGCTAAACAATCTGCTCAATAAGTTCTCAGAACTTTGAAAATGTAATTCAGTGATTTTTGAGTGTTTGGTAACATGACAGCCATGACCTCCATGCCCCAGACATCTTTCAGTGATGCTCTTGTTGTGATTTGGACTGACAGGACGGACTCCTCCCCCCGTCGTGCTTAAAATGCTGTATAAATGCAGCATCAGTGTGGCAGCAGCAGTCTGAACGTTAATTGGCGCCCAAACATGAAAGGACTGAGCTTGGTTCTCCTCGTTCTTCTCCTGATGTTCGCGACTGCGGAGGGTGAGCAATGGATGAATCTGTTTTGCTGCATTGTGAAGCCAAAATAAAGCAATTTATATTGACAATCTCACCTGTTTGTGTTGCTCTGATATCAATCATTTTAAGTGTGTGAGAAACAATTAAAAAATTAAACGATGACTTCATTTCTAATGGAAGTGATGATTTTTCATTCATGTTTGTCATCAGGAGAAGATCCAGAGATGCAGTATTGGACCTGTGGGTATAGAGGACTCTGCAGACGGTTCTGCTATGCCCAAGAGTATATCGTTGGACGTCATGGTTGTCCTCGAAGATACAGGTAAAGTTTAGGATTACTCTCAGAAGAAAGAACTATGTGAAGGTGTAAGAAGTGCTAACATTTTGACTCTGTTTTGTTCCAGATGTTGTGCCGTACGTTCTTAGCACTCTGATTATGGTCCAGAGATGCCTGCATGATGCTAGGAGACAACCTCCGGAATATTCTGCAGAGATGGCTGACTTGCTGCTTCACCACCTCAACCCACTTTGGTATCCAATAAGGCTGGATCCAACATAGAGTTTCTGTAGTGGGTAGAATAGGTACACCACACTTTTACGCTGCCCTGACTGGAATTGTCCAGCTTATTTGCTTTGCTGCCAATAAATGCATTAAAATAAACATACTGATGTTTTTGTTTACTGCCATTGTCTGAATTATACCCCACTTTGGTGAGCTTCTCTGAAATAACGGCGTGGAAAGCAGTCTGAGTTGGGTCTGGCATGCTTTTGCTGGCTGCCGTGCTGACAGGAGACAATACCGGTCAAGTGACTGACCCAAATACCTTCACAGCTTTTGTGAATGAAGTGTTATGTCTCTCATCTGTGTTTATGTTGTTTCACCGTTTGGTCTGTCTGTCTGGACAGCGCTGCTGGGAAACAGAGGGACGGCGCTACAATACACCAGTCAGGACTGCAATGCAGATTCATTGTCGCTTTGTCTGCGCCGTGTTGAATTGGAAGGTCAAATGTCTCTGAGGATGGTTCTTGTATTTTCACTATTATCCTCTTTTTAATATATATATTTTTAACTCAATAATCAAGTGATAACAGATGCCTTAACTGGTTTGTTTGAGAATGAGCTGACTGTACTGAAAGTGTAACACATACATTGAAAATATGACCAAGTTGCTTCTATTTAAAACAGAAAAGCAACAATTATTCCTACATTTTTTCAATGCAACATTTTTACTGCTACAGATATTTACCTAATTATTTAGAGATTTGTAAATAAACTCAAATTTGAAGTGAATTTTAATGAAATGTTAGACACTTTCAGAATAAAAAAAATAGAAGGTTCAGTAACAGCTGCAGGTAAGTTAGATATTTCTATGTAAAATCATAAGGTGTCACTTAAACCTATACACCAATTTATTTTGGTAACTATTTTTAAAAAACATATTTCCCCATAACATACTTTAATAGTACTTTTAATTTATTTTACATAACTGAATGCCAATCAGAAACACCACCGTAACAGAAATTGTTTTGGTAGCAATTCTGTTCCACTTGAAGAAATAATACTGACATGTGGGATGTAGAGGAAATTCAAATTAAAATTAACTTTGGCTTTTAATAACTCATTAAAAACCAATAATTAATTACATTTATTCTGATGAGGAGTGGATGTGTAGAAGAGTAAATAAGACACAACAGAAATAATGAAAGAAAATGAGAGTGCACTCATGCCGTTGCTCCTTTCAAACATTTTATCAAAAACAAACAAATCAAAAAAGACATTAAGAAAACAAAAAAGAGCACTAAACTGAACAATACACATGCCCTGCAGGGCAGAACAAAGCAAAAACAATTGTAAGAATATCCAGATTAATTTGTACATACAATGCTGGATCATCAAATTTTTAAGGACAAAAAGACCTGCAGCTCCACACATGAATTGGCAGCAAACATCTGAAAACAGGAGAATCTGAAAACTTAAAACGCAGTATTTGGGAACTAAATATTAACAGGAAAAAAGATATGGGGACTTATTTACAGTGATCTCTTACTGAATTAGAAACATTTCATCCATCCCAGTCATTCACTGGCTAACATATTCCAAAAGAGATCAACAAGCAGCTGCTGAAAAACTGAAATTTTTCCGTCCTGGATGCACAAATCAGTGGTGCTCAGTGAACAATTACAACAACTCTATAAACGTTTAGACTTTGTGTTGCTCATAGACCGAAACATTGTTGACATAATTCATGAATCCATCAGACATTGTTTTGGCAGCACATCAAATCAATCATCATACTGAAAACTGGATAAAAAAAAAATTGATGGGACGTTTCATGCGAAAAAAGGTTTTTTTTGTTCTACAAATAAAAATAGTTGTTCAGTAACATAGAGCCAGAAAATGTTGGATGGATATTACAGGAGAGTGATGATGGTTAAAGGAGATGATCAATAAAGCTGAGGATGAAAACAGAGGTTGATGCTTCATAATCACACAGCTAATTGGTTTACCAAGCATGAGACAAAACGTTTAACTGTGCTATATAGGCCCATGTGTCAGCTTTAAATACCTTCTCCAGCTCTCTTTAAATGTCAGAATATTACGATTGTTGATTGTATATTATTGAGATGCACTGAGAAAAAGGCACATTTTTCATAAGAAAATTTGATCTTTTGCCTCTTAGAAACATAGCCTACCTTATGCTAACAGCTAAAGTTGACAACACTATCCAGTATATAATTTGTTACTGTGTATAATAGAGATGGTTAAAATGAAGTGTCTTACTTGGACATGTTGAGAATTATTTGCAGTCCATTCAGGTGGCAACAGAAGGGGAGATGGTGAGACATTTAGCAGATAACAGGAAGGCTGAATGTATTACAGCAAAGTCGCCATTTCATCCTTTTGAGCTTGCAACAATTCCTTGGAAGTGTTAGCCTTTTTTCGTAAACTTAAATTTGAGGTAAGGATGTACATTCTTCAGATTGTTACAATATGGAAACTGCTGGGTAAGTAAAGCTATCTGTGCTAATGGCTGATAAAAGCTGGTGAAGGGTTAAACGCTGATCGTTTTGTCAAACGACTGCTAGCAGTAGAACAATTTTCAAAGTTATTCTTATTTCTACTGGGTTCTCAAGAGAAATCAAAACAGACTAAAACTGGTGCAGATTAAACCTGTATAAAAGTTGAAAATTGGCCTCAAAATTCTGATCGGTGTATCTCTATTTATGAGTCCTATTCACCTACGTAGGGTTACCTATGTTAAGGAAGTGCATTGCTGAATTAAACTCTATTGGAGCAGAAATTTAGAAATTAAAGAAAACAAATTTACTTTCTCGATTGTCATATTTGATCTATACAGGACTTTTAAGTTTGCCACATTCTCCAAAAAATCAAAGACAACTTAGACATTAATGGGTGACAATAGGGAAAATAGATGAGCTTTAAGTGTTTGAAAACAGCAACACGTGTGCATATATTTGTTTTTCGGGGGTAAAAACATGACCGATAGGTTGTTGTTTCAACGCCATCTCTTTCAAAACTAACAAGAAAAGTCCCTGCCTTTTAACAGGCTTCTTCTGAGCAAGAAGTCAGTTCAGTATCCCCATGTTTTCGTGGTACACCTCAGTTCTGCAGACACAACCCACATCTGAGGACTAAAACATCTAAAGCTTGTTAAAACAGTGATAATAACTAGTTGAGAAACCCTCGGTCTATTTAAGTCTAGTTGATGTGGCAAGAGAGAACATTATGAATGTGATGACATCTGAGCAAACACAGTTTATGGCCACACATCAGTCTGGGGGATCATTACCGCTTGGACAGTTCAAAGGGAGTGATCGGTTCAGCATTTCTTTTGCAGTCTCCAAACTGACAGCTACTCGTCTTCTTGATAAGAGGCGTCCCGTTGACAGAGCAATCAATTCCACTTTTTGGTCCCTGTGGCTCGTTTGCTTTAGACTTTGATCTCCAGCACCAAGCGCAAACCCGATCTGCTAAGGATGATGCGTCACAGTCCAGTGAAGCTGGCTGGCCTGAATGAAAGGTGGTGGCTTTCTGCTACTCACATTCGCTGTTGTTCAAGGCAGAGGTGGTCATTTGTGAAAAACATAGACTGGTCTCTGAAAACCTGCATCAAGAGAAAAAAAAATGTTAATAGACCTTAAAACAACTATGTGTTATGCAAGAAGGAAACTCAGCATACCATTACCTCTTACTGAACACTTGGGAGACCCCAGGTGCTCAAAACTTGTGAAGCCCACTTCATTTGTGAGGTAAGATGAAAACTGATCAGGCTTGAGTCTGATGCTGCGATAATTCCTGTTAATGTTTTCCTTATGGGGGAAGGAAGAAGAAAATAATGGTTACATATAAACTAAAATAGCAACAAGGAAAACATCTCATTACTCATTTTAGACCAGACTGAGGACATTTTACCAGCCCTTTTTACAACCTGGCAGACTTGTCATGGTGCAATCACACCAAACAAGTTTCACGAGTCTATTTACATTCAAAGTCTATATTGGGGCACATTTGAAGCGTTTGACGCATCCACCATGTCTGACAAATAAGCCGACAATGGCAAGCAACGGCTAGAGCGATTTTGAGACGTCTGACACGCCGCGACTCCACATATACGTTGAATATAAACCAGGCACGTGAAATGTGCTTGGTGTGAACCCACCATCATCTGTATTCAAAGTGCACACGCGTCAGACGCGTTTTTGACACGCGTAACACATGTGGTGTGAACGCACCATCATAGATGGCCTCTTTAATTACTTCTGAAATTCTTTTGAAAAACTGAATGCTGCTCTATCACCAAAATGGCCTTAAATGATGCAATGCTAACAATTGTGCCACTGGTGGTTTTGTAGAAAAGAAAAAATGGGATTTGATCAAGTTGAATAAATGTACTCAAATTAAAAGGCTAATTTGCTACTACAATAAAGGAACAACTTTTTTTCAGAGGATTCCAATGAGTGTGGATGGAGCTGAATGCTTGTTAAAACAACAAAATAATAAATAATTAAGAAAAGTGAAAATCCTCTTACTGTCAGCTTCTTCCTCCTGACGTAGGACTCCCAGGGCTGCGGCTCCAGGATGAACAAGCCTCCAGGGCGTAGGTGTCTGTAGGCTCTCTTGAAGAGCCGCTTCAGACCGCTGTCGCCCCAGTTTAGGTGAACCCATTTGGTAACGCTGAGGCACAAGATCACGTCATACTCTGCCCTCTGAGTCACGAGGAGATTATCGTTCTCCAGAACATAGTTAGCCTGAAGGAAAGCAGAGGCGGGAGGAAAAAAAAAAAAACAACAACACTGTTTTGGTAAATGGATAAAACATTTTTGCGGAGCTGTGTTCCATAAAAGATTACAGCTTGTAAAAAGATGTTGACATGGGGGGGCTGGAGGCAAGAAAGCTGACATGTAAATTAAACAAGATGCAGAAGTAATTGTTTTTTAGTTTGGTGTTTACGGCAAAACACACAACAGCAACACAGATTTTCCATATAGAGCTTTTCATTTCTTTCTAAAAAATCTCACTGCTAAATGCTTAAGTACATCAGTGATGCAGGATGTTTTTTTGGGGGGGAAGGAAATGTCACTTGCAAGATTATGCAAATATGAAGTCAATCTTATTTTTGTCATTCACAACACGAATTTGCCTTAATCACCGCTTAATTCTCAGATATTTTCTTCTAAACAAGCTTAATCTCAGTGCTGTAATGTCAACATCAACTCCAACATTTCTGAGATTATTACCGTAAACGGAAACTTACAACCTGCTTCACTTAACAAGCAGAATTTTGTGGTGCATTTCTGACCAAATGGTGTATTTCTGCAGATAGCAGTAGGACCACAGCATATCTGTGGTCCTACTTTTTTTTTTTTAATCTGTTTCATATCAAACTGTAACAGCATATTGTGAGTAAGGCCGCTCTAACTACAGTGTAGTTACATTAATCATTTGAAAACTTCATAATTCCGGTAATACATTTAGTATTAAGTACTATGTGCAAAAACAAAATTTGATGCAGTTAATGTTTTGATCCACTTTTGTTATGTGCACAAAATATAGTTCCTCTGGCATTAAAGCCTCTTCCTCCTGTTCGTTATATTTATGTATATTTAAGCAACTGATCCATTTTTGCCTCGTTTTTAGTGACAGTCTATTTTCTGAAACTTTTCATTCTGTTATGTCAGCCAAACATTTAGTTTTGTAGACTGAGTGGGTGTCACAGGCGCGTCAGAGATTTACCAAATGACTGCTGCTGCTGTTATTTGTAACACACACACAAGTGGAGGAGGGTGCTTTTTGACTTTATTCAGTAAAACTGTTTTGTCTCCATCTAACCAATTCATGTTGAGGACAAAAACAAAGCCTTTTGAATTTAGTGACACTTTATGACAAAAAGAAACAATTACCAAACTACACATTTGTCACTACCCAAACATATAAATTTCCAATATTTTTTTTTTTTTTTATTTTAATTATAGAAATCATCTTTGTTCCATTGTTCAATTCGTCATAACAGAGAGGGTTTTCCCCACCAAACTGGTTCCAGCTGGTTTCTAGTGCTTACTTGGCACCAGTTGTTCTGTGTCTTCATTGCCACAACAAGCACTGGGTGTAGCGCCGATGAACTGATTCTGCCCCGGCCCGGGTAAATCACCGCTTTGGTGCAAGAATTTATGGCTGAATCAGATCTGGTGACCCTTTTGTTTCAAACACAGTTTGTGTAGGAAGAGGTAAACTGGTGAAAAACATACTGAGAAGACATTACTTGGGGAAAATACCATCATAAAATGTCTTGGGAAGGTAACAGACCAATTTGAGCATACTTTTCATTCCAAAAATCAATGTGTGGAAGCTAAATCTAGTATGTCAAAATATTTTAGGTGCCATACATTAAAGATCTACTTCCCAATTATACTTAGATCACTGTCCTTTAGGCCCAGAAGTGGTCCCTTTATTTAAGGGACCAACTTAATTTAGCTTATGAAGAGTGATTGTGTTGTGTCTTCACCAACAACGGTCTCATTAAGGTCACTCGAAAAAACCTTGACCAAAGGTTTTCACTTGAGACATTTCCAAAGTAAGAAGGTTGGTGTCAAAACAAAGACTTGTGATAATTATTAATGCCTTCATTTTCTCCCATCTGGACTAATTAATTGCACTTTTTATGTTAATCAACAATAAAAAGTTACTGATTGCCAACAGCAGTATCCAAAGCTCTGCAGCCGGACTCTTAACTAGAAAAACATCCCGAAACTCGAGGACTCAAGTCCTCTAAGCAGTCGACTCGTAATCCCAAGGATGAGATATAAAACTCCTTCCAAACTGTTGCACCGACTGTGGTGAGGACTTTCTTTTTTTGTTTTTAAAATCTGAACTCATTTAAAAAAACAGCTGAAGACATCCATCCATTTTCTGTTCACCCTTCGTCCCTTAATGGGGTCGGGAGGGGTGCTGGTGCCTATCTCCAGCTACGTTCCGGGTGAGAGGCGGGGTACACCCTGGACAGGTCACCAGTCTGTCGCAGCAGCTGAAGACATTCTAATTCAAAAATGTTTTTATTATGATCCTTTTGAATATTCTGCTTCTAATATTTGTTACACTTTGTCTTTGTGAAGAAGTGAAAGGCACCAAAATAAATAAGACGTACTTAATTTCCTTATTGTCTTGATCATAGTGATAAAGAATTCAGTCGAGCCAAATGCAAAGGCTCACCTGGTTTTTAAACTTTACAAGACAGTAAAATAATTGACTAATATTATTTTTCCACCTTAAATGGTGTTATCTGACATTCTCTTTTCATTTTCCATCGTAGGGGAAGAAGGAGCACTTCAGTTTCGGCTCTTTAGCTTTTTAAAACAAATGACTGTAGCAGAAGACAGGAACAATTTTAATGACATTAATAAAAGGTTGTTTAACTGCTGAGTCAATTTGGTTTAAAAAGCAGACAGTCCTCATCAGCATTCAGGTTGCTATTTTTAATGAAAAGAAGAAAAGGCTGTGATTCTATAAAAACAGTAAAATATTAAATAATAACACTATTTAGTAAATGTGCGGCAGACAGTTTTCCAACTAACATATTCCAGATTAATGCTGATTTTTTTAAATTAATGCTAAGTTGCAGAGAGCAGAGTAAGGGGACAAGTTAGTTAGTCCCCAATGACTTATGAATCTCTTTCCTGTTGGGCTCAAAAGTACAAACGTCTGCAAACAAAGCAAATCAGATAAGGTTCCGGGTGAAGACACTTCTTTGTTAGAAAGGTCATAGCCAACTGATATATTTCCTTTATCTGCTGAGATATAATATAATACACTGTGTCTATAATGTTTGGGAAGGGATATTTATGTGTGTCCAACAAAGTAAAAGATAAAAAAAAAACAGAACTTTGATGCAGCTGACATCTTAAACGTAACAGAATTTTATTTTAAGAGCAGCATAAAGTATTAGCTGGTGACTCGAAGTTAGCTGTTTTTATCATCGGTGACATGTTTAAAATGTCAGAGGGCTCAAAAGGGCACTTTAAATTTAAACTTTGTTCTACAGAGAGTTTTCTGTTAATTCAGAGCTTTACTTTAACTAGGAAAGAGTTTATACTTTTATGGTGTCAAGCTGTTTGTCATGCAGCATGCTGCTTTATAACAATCAAAGTCTTCCTAGTGAAATCCACACAGAAACAGCTGTTTTTGTTAGGTAATGCTAACTGCATAATAACAAATAATATTTTGTATTTGTTTTACAACCGTATGACCATGTTATATTATAGCAGCTGATCTCACAAAGTGACATCTCCTCTGTTCCTGATATAAATAATTTACTTAATGTTAGCCCGTGACAAGAGGTTAGGAAATATTTAGATTATAGTCATTATAGTTAGAAAAGCATTTCTGTGAAAACTATTTCTGCAGGTCAGAGTTTAACAAAAGTAGAGATCAGGCATTATTAAACTCTGAATTGCACATTTCCACTTTTTATATTTGCCAATAACATTTATTTAACTTTTACTAAATGTCTCTATTTTTTCCTAGGATTTACCAGCCATTGTCTAACTGGATGTCACCATATAAGGGAGGCATTTCCAAAAAGCAAAGTCTTACCTTTATGAAGGACACATTAGCCGGGAACTGTCCGGGCTGAGAGGTACATGTTTCTGTTATTGGCGGCGCAGCGATGGGTCCCCTGGATATCCGCAGAGACACAGGGAAAGAGCAACTCGCAGAGCAGTCAGCAGAGGGCGCATCGCAATGTTTTTGCTCCATTTCCTCCGTTTCACCTTCCTGCCTCTGGGTTGCGGCCTCATCTGTGTGACAGGAGTCTCTGTCAGCTCCAGCACTTGCAGGGCCGCACTGTCCTTTGTCTTCTTCCCCATTTTGAGCCCCGCTCTCGGATTCATCGTGTTTCTTCCCCGTCCCTGCCTCACAGTCTTCCTGTTTGGCGGGCTTCTTCTCCTGCACTGCACGTCTGGCTTCTTGGGTCTGAAGCTCAGACAGATAATGTCTAATATTCTTACGAGCTGCATGTATGAGACCACTGTCGATGTCCAGACCCAGTATGCGTGCTGGTCTGAACATTTTGGCAACATAGAGGGTCAGGTGGCCGGAGTTGCACCCCAAGTCCAGCACGTCTTTACCTCTGAACCACTCTTGACGGAGCACGTGTATGCGAGGGTCTTCACTACAGTTCGGGTTGCGATATCCGTAATATTTGTTGTAGTTCCCGTACTGGAACTTCTTCTGATGTTCCTTTACCTGATTGTGGAGCTGCTGGTGCTGACGAAGTCCTGGGCCATCCCCCCTCGGTGTGTGGAAGGAATTTTTTTGCCCTGTTGTGTTGCAACTTCTATCTCCAGATGTTGCCTTGCAAACGGGGGTTGAGTGGGTGACGGGTGGCTCCATTTTGCCAGAGTTGCGCCTTCGCTTGCGTCTGCTCGCATGGTGGTTTGTTCCTGCAGACGAGGTGGTTGTTGCCTCCTCCACAGGTGCAGATGTCACGTCATCCTTGCAGCTGGATGAGCTATTAGCGCTGAGATCGTGGGAATCCCCTGCGATGCTCGCCAAACTGTTCAACTCTTTGGAGGTATCTTGTGCGAAGGACGAACCTGGCATGCCTGCAGCCTCTGTGGAGGTGTTGGCTTTCACGTCACTTTTTTCCATTTCCAATGGATTCATCTGCGTAGTTGAGATCCCGCTCGCCCCTCCGGCTCCTCCTCCGTGGTGTCGGTTGCGGTGTCTTTTCCGTCCACCACTTTTATAAGGAGACACCAAAAAGGTGTTGTCTGTTATCCCGCTGTTCAAGTTGAGCGGATCCGTGATGTCTCTAGGGATGAGGATCTCGACCGGGTCTCGGCTCTTCGACGGCAGCGGGGAGGACTTCGGCGTCTCTGCGTTGAGTGCCTTGTTGACCTCTTCGTCCAGCAGGCTGTTGAGGTTCAGCGGATCAAAAATGTTACCTCCCAGGAGGAAGTTGGTTGGCAGGACGGAGTCGCTCTCAGAGTTGGCCCTTCGTCTCCTCTTCCCTGATGTGGGATATTTGAAGCTCGAACTCGCTGTGTAGCGCCGCTTTGTTAGTCTTGACTGCGGCTGCTGTTGCTGTTTAGAGTGATGGAAGCTGTTCCTGCGGTTGATGCTGTTCTCGCTTCCTTTCGCTCTCTGTCCCGCGCTGTCCGTGCTCGTGTGTTTTGGTGAAGCTGCGGTGTCAGGGACGGGACAAGTGGCTGCAAAGTCAGGCGTGGCCGCAGTTTCCTCCATCATCACAGAAACACTGCTGTAGCCTCCAGTACAGTCTGAAAGCTGAAGAGGAGACGCCGAGCTGGCCTTTGGACTCCCAGCTCTTCCACTTTGCTCTTCAATAGACATTTTCTTTTAGTTTCCCCAGCTAGAAAGACAATGATGTTTTACTGGGTCTGGAAGTCACAGAAAACATATGTTAGATTAAAAGCACAAACAAACCATAGAAAATTTGCAAGTCTTTACTATACTGGGGTCTAGGCACAAAGTTTTGGAATACTCTATTAAAAGTCTGGACTTCAATCTGACTAAATGTCGCAGAATTAAAGGTAATTTGTAAAAAGTATGGGCCAAATATCCTCCACAACAAATTAAATCATTTATTACCAGTTATCGCAAACGCTCCAATAAAAACAATAACAATAACGTTTTGGCGATAATCACTTTTACACTTTTTAATAAATCAACTCCTCATTTAAAAACTGCCTGCGGTATTTACTCAAGTTATCCTAATCTAATATAATAATGTGTTTGATGATCTGAAACACTGTTTATAGAAATCAAAAACAAAAGAAATACCTTTTCACAACACAGTATAACAGCAATACACCAAATAAGTTATTCCTGGCTGCTTGTGACCTATTTCAATTTTATTTATGAAGAAAAAAAAATGCAGCATGTTCTTCGTAAAGATAGTTTTTGAATCCTTCAAAACATATGTAAGAGTTTATGTAACAGATCATACGTCTACTTTAACTCAAAAATGTCCATGCTATACATACTTTAGCCATATTACCTGGCAATTACAGATCCTGGAAAGGAAAACTGGTCAAAGATCAGAATTATTGACCAATTAATGAGGTCATTGCTTGAGGGTATAAGTATGTGTTGCTTTATAATGTCATTTGGTTAAATGACATCTGTTTATTTTTTTAGATAATTAATATATTTACATGTGTTATTATATATTATCAAATTATTTTATAAAACATTTCCTTCAAATACTGTATTTTAAATCCTAGAGTTTTCCAGACTTTTAGATTTCTGTGTTGATTTTTAAACAAACATATACTGTAAATATTTCTTAAATAATTTACAAATCCAGGAGTTACCATGTAGTTTTTTCGGGCTAACGTTTTGAAAAACAGTTATTTTCTATGTTAGGGTTGTTACTATACAACTGGAGATCACAAATCACTAAGAAAACAACAAAAATAATCATTGTAAAATCAATATATATTAAATATTCTTCAAGTATTATCTTTGTTGAGGTGAAAACTTTGGGAGCCACTGTTCGTGAAGAGGACTATTGTTGTACTTACTGCAGCTTAAACATATCTAATACAGGAAACTAATTCTAAAAAGTTTGCTGACATCAGGCTTTCTCGGATTGCAGCCATCCATCACAGTGTACAAGTTTATGGTCAACATCAGATCTATACACTTCACCATTAATGCAAAAAGAGAACGTCTGCACAAATTACTTGAAGAAATCTAGATACAAATATATACATGTAACTTTTTCCAAACTTATCAAGATTATAATTAGTACATAACAAGTCAGCTTGATCCCTGTTGTAATCAATGAGTTTGTGTTTACTGCGGATTCTGTATGAAAATAATATTTACTATCCCAATATAATACCACAACTGCATAAATTGTCTTATTTTTACAAGCTGCCAGTGTCTAAGGCTGTACCACCATCACGTTTCTGACGTGACATGTCTGCTGAGGGGTTATAGACCTGGAAAGTTTGAGAGTCCGTGTTGGACAGTTGTCGTGTTAGCTAACTACTAGCTCCTAGCTTCTCTATCGCGGGCCAGTGCAGCAAAACGTCGAGTAAACGTTCGGCTCTGCTCCGGTCAAACAGCGGTAATAGATAAGCACCGGAGGACCTACCTCGACGTGCTGTTGCCTGGCCGCTGCTAAAACCCAGACTCGCTGTTATATAAGCGATACTATCTCCCAGATGGCCACCTACCCGCGCGTGTAGTCCCCATCAGAATTAGAGTCTCACCTCGCTGTTGAGCTCTCCCCGCCTCCGGCCGGACTGTCACTACCCCGCCGCCGCCGCCGCCGCCGCCGCACTCCCTCCGCTCAGGCTAACGTTAGCATAGCTAACACACAACCGTCTCAGTATCAACACTAGAGTGGGAAGCTACACGGACACGCACGGCGCTGGTCTGAACACAACACTGGCTCCACCGTCTCTTCAGACGGTCTTGTGGAGCTCCTCAGTTAACACTAGTCGGTTAGTAACAGACAGGTTGGTGAATAAATGATTCCATTCGCAGAAAGAGTCGGCATGGCGGCGCATCCGGGCTCCGAGCTGTAGCCGAGTGTGACTGGGGCGGAGATCCCAGACTGTAGAACCCGCAAGGTGGTGAGCACTGTTGCTGTTAGTGTCAGCTTCCTCCTGCTGGTTCATGTTCTTTATCAAGTTATAAATGTCAGCGGTTTAATAACACAATAATTAAACTTTTCACATTTTCGCATATATATGTTTAGAGTTGGGAGGAATACTGTGGTTGTTCATTTATAGCTAGGAGAATAACAACCACATTTATGTATGTATTTATTTATTTAATTGTTGATTAAAAACATAAAGGCAAGCTCCTTAGAGCAATTTCAGTTTCAGGAAAGTTTTAGTGATGAAATAAAGTAAGGAA
>CAEGAE010094261.1:0-17344 GCA_903067095.1 Girardinus metallicus | reverse complement strand
AGTTCTGCCTTGGTTCCGACCTGGTTCTGCCTTGGTTCCGACCCGGTTCTGTCCCTGTTCCGACCCGGTTCTGCCTTAGTTCCGACCTGGTTCTGCCTTGGTTCCGACCCGGTTCTGTCCCTGTTCCGACCCGGTTCTGCCTTGGTTCCGACCCGGTGGTTCCGACCCGGTGGTTCCGACCCGGTTCTGCCTTGGTTCTGACCCAGTTCTGACCCGGTTCCGACCCGGTTCTGTCCCTGTTCTGCCTTGGTTCCGACCCGGTTCCGACCCGGTTCTGGGCTTAAGGAAGTGGGTTTCTGAAGGTCTTTTTCATCGACGTTTTCAGGGGAATGTTTGTTTTTGCTTCTTCACTGCTAACATTTTATTTATAAAAAACGTCATGAACTGAAGAATAAAGGCAGAAAGCCGACGGTTGAGTTTACTTAAAAATGACGTCTTATAAATAAATCCCTTGTTGCGGGGAACCGGCCTGAACCAAAGGTTTTCGTTCTGCGTGGTGACGGTTGGACGTTCTTTGACCCAATAAACACGTTCTCTGCTGTATAAGTGTAAATATCGCAGTGAATTCATGTTAAAGCAGCAGAAACAAAGTGACACTTTGAACATGTTTGTAACTGAAACCAGTGTGCTTCTGTTTCCTCAGGTCCAAATTACTCTGACCACTCACGACTGCGGGGGGATTTCTAAACGGGACGTCAAAATGGCCAAATTTATTGACAAAATTGCACTTTCAATGTGATTTCCTCAGACGTCCCGAAGAGTCATTTTTAGTAAATCAGAGTTTTTCCACCATTCTTTTGTTTTCTGTCAATAAAATGTGTGAAAATGGACCAGAATGAGGTTTTTCCTTCAGACGTCTGATTCTGCTTCTTCGGGTGGAAAGATTGTAGATTTGACTCCATTTTATCACCGACTGCTTGATTTTTGGCAGCATTTCTCATCGCAGAAGGTAATAAAATAAATTGCAAATACTTTTTCTGCATGGGACTTGGCAGGAAACGACTTGTTCCTGACTCCGTCCTCCTCCTACAGAGTCGTATTTTTTTGTTTTGGCTCCGCAGGTTGGAGCAAAGCGAAGGACCCCTTGAACTTTTCCCTCTTCTCTCTGCATTTACTGGGATTTTTGTGTTGGGCCAACACAAAGTGGTGCAGAACTGCAAAGTAGGAGAAAAATGACGTACAAATAAGAAATATGGAAACTGCTCAGCAATTGCATTCAATTACTTTCACTTCTATTCCTCTAAATAATTTCTGGTGTAAACAGTTGGATAAACTGCATGAAACATATTAAACTGTTTTTCTGCTGGTTGTTTAGGAAAAAATCTGACTTTAGAAAACAAAACTAGAGTCTTTTTAGGATTAAATCTCTGCATGAAGCAGCTTTTAACTCATTTTATTCATCAACCTGTTTTCATCATATGCAGATGAACCTGGAACAACTTGGAGGAGAAAAACGGTTTCATTCAAACATTTCAAACACAACTTTTCCAGATTTTAACATCTATGTTTAAACGTGTCGTAGAAATTTACAGCTGATATTTTACACTCATTTTTTAAAACTTGCTGAAGTTGAAAAGAAGACTTTTTTTTTTTTTTTTTTTTTTTTGCCTCATGTTTTGATGTTAGAGTTAAACTCCAGGTTGGCAGGAAAATGTCCATGAAACGGATCCACCTGTTTTTATTTATTATGAAGCAAAATGTTGGAAACAAAAAGATAAACGAACTGCAGCGTTTCACGTTTGGCACAACGTCTACTCGATGGTTGTTTTCCTTAATCAGGCCAAAACGCTGCAGAGGCAACAATTTATCTTTACTGATGGACAAAAATAAAGAAATGTTTTTAAGTGAGTTCATCAATCACAGATCATTAGTTTAAATCCAGATTTGAATCTGAGAAAATTGGATTTATGATTACAGTATGAAATATTTAAACTTTCTGCTTTTGTTAATTTAAACACTGAAAGCAGATTTAATACTTTCCCAAACTTTAAGACCAAATGGAAACTAAAAGTTTTCACACACACACACACACACACACACACACACACCCCGCCCCCCCATCAGTTATGAGCCACAAAATAACTTTGACTTCTTGGGAAGGTGAACAACGTTAAATGTTAAACCGATTACTGGTTGCAGTTTACAGTAAGGAGAGAGATGAATATTTAGCCGTAAAATAAACTTTAAACACTTACCTTCATGAACGCACAATACTGGAGCCTGATTAGATCCGTGTGTCGCATCTAAATACGTCCTGGTGGAAACCAGACATCCACCCACAGATCCCAGAGCATCATCTGCATAATTATGGTAGCTGATCTTATTAGTGTCATTAATCCGAGCTGGCAGGAGCATCTAGATATTAAATAAGATGGACTCCAGGACGGAACCCTGAGGAACCCCCCATGTGATTTCTGTCGGGAGTCACTTATTAACATGAAGAACTTCCTGTTCTTCAGGTTCTGTTAGGAATCAGACTTTCTGAATATTTACATTAATTATGTAATTTGTATGATCACAAAGTGATCTTCTCTTTTCCTCGTCGTTTCCTCGGTTTGTCGACATGACGGCTCGTCTGTGAACGTTTTCATTTATTTTTGTGAGCAGAAATCAGACAAATGTTGCTTTTGTTCGTCCCAAGCCGACGCTCCTTCATGAAAACAGAACCAGTGAGTTCAGGTGTTTTTAATGGCTTCCAGCTCCTGTAGCTCATCTGTATCGTTTCAACTCAACACATGTTCTTCTTGTACCTAATTCAAACAGAAGAGCCAAATGTTCACTGGTTGCCAGTTAAAATGCTGGTTTCCATAATGATGATACCAGGATGGGAAGGAGATCAGAGTTCTGTTAAACCTGCAACATTTTCTCTGACATATATATTAATTTATTAATTATATTACATCAGGTTCTGCTCTACTTCATGTTGTCAGACACATTCTGTTAAAACGAAGAGAAACTAAACTGTCACAAAAAATTAATCACATTTAATTTATTATTTAATAAAGACGTTTGGATTTCAAACAGTGTTTGGATTGTTTATTGTGTTGAAAGCCACATTTTTTATTTTCTCATTTAGTGAAAATCTGTGAGAGAGGAAACACTGACAGCAGCACGTTCAGGAGGAAGAGTCACATTTTGGACACTTTTCTACTTCCGTTTCAGTCTGTGATTAAAAAACACTCCTCTGTTTTTTGGCAATGAGTTCATTATGATTTTTGGTGTCTGGAAAACGAGCCCTTTCAAAAACTTCCAGAGTGTAGCAACCCCAGCTGACCTCCAGCGTTTGGTCGGCTGGTTTCCCTCTGTACAATGGCTGCTGGAAAAGACAAGAGTTTAGTTGTTGACTTGCTTCAGTCTGGTTGGTTGTGCAGGAGGCTCCACTAATGCTTTTCAACGATGTACAGTTGTATAACAGCCCACCTGTTTGCAGCCATTTTGTTGTGTGAGTGTGAACACTTGGGGGCGTGGCCAGCTGCAGCTTGACTGGATTTAAAGCGACAGTGACCCTAAAACAGCTCAGACGGAGATCGAAGAATGATTTGGTGCTACAAATGTAGTGATCATGTTTTGTTTAGGCCGTAGATCTGTCCTAACCTGTCAGGAAGCAGAATGGATCCCCTTTAAATCTGAAGCTGATTATTAAAGTCTTACTGCGTTTCTTCATTGTTTAGCAACTGAAACATTTAATTTGCAGTTTTTATTTCTGTTTCACTTTATTTTTTAAACGTGTTTATCAAACTTTTTCACAATGAAAGAGTAAAATATTTTGCACATGTAATTTGTGAATTATCCGCGCCGACCTTTGTTCTGTATGTTATAAGTAACTTTAGGTAAGTGAAGCTGTTTTCACGATTATGTTTTCATCACTTCTCTTGGAAACGCTGCAAAGCGAAGCAGCTCTGGACTAAAGAGACGTCGGGTCGGTTTGAATCTGATGATTTGATTTGTGTTGATGCTGAGCTGATTGTCAAACTTTAACATGTAACTTTTTACCAGAACAGAAACATTTTCCTTTGAGGAGAAGTTCATTTCATGTTACTGACAAAAACCAGCGTTGCCAGAAGTCCGCGGCTCTGTGGAGGGGGGCTTTCTGCTGGGGCCGAGCCGAGCCGGGCCGGGCCGGGCCGAGCCGGGCCGGGCCGAGCCGGGCCGAGCCGGGCCGGCCCATATGAGGCTCCTTCACATAATCGGCCTCAGCTGATGGCCAGAAGCTGCGACCGGCCAAGTCAGCCCTCCATTACTGAGCTCCCTGCTTTCTGCCCCCTTAATCCAGTTTGGGCTCCAGCTACTAATTCTGCACCGCCAGCAGTCCGGCTAACACACACACACACACACACCCAGCAGAGTGAGAGCAGAGCGACTGCAGGAGCAGAGGGGAGGAAACAACACGCTGTGATTTGTTTTGTCTTTCGGATGAGAAAGATAATTCTCCTCAGCATAAACGTCCAGCCGGCCCACGGAGCGAGAGCTGCAGGGAGTTATTTACACCAGCGAGAGCAGAAACCACAGGCGCATTAGAGGCTCTCTGGGTTCCTTCCAAGCGGCCGCGGAGCCAGATGGCAGCCATATATCTGCTGCTTCAGGGTCCGGGCTCAGGCACCGCCGGCGCTGAGGACGAAGACAGCGAGACTTTCTGAATCGACCTGGACTGAGGTCCGTTTGGAGCCTGCAGGGCAGCAGAGGCCGGCGCCGAGCGCCCAGCGTCCAGAGAGCTGCAGCCTGACGGTCAGCTCTGGATTCACAGCCTTTCTAAGGTTTTCATGTTTTCCTCTCATTACGGCCAAAAACATGAATCTATTAAACTGAGATTTTAGTTGAGAACATGCAAAAAAACCAAAAAAACTGCATTTTATTTTTTAATTTACGATTAGAGATCTGCAAAGTGTGGTGTGCAGATTGTTGAGTCGCACTGCGCTGTTGCCTAGCAACCACAACCCAGCCTGCGGCCTAGCAACCCCGGCTGATCTCCAGCATTTGGTCGGCTGGTTTTCCTCTGTACAATGGCTGCTGGAAAAAACAAGAGTTTAGTTGTTGACTTTCTGCAGTCTGATTGGTTGTGCAGGAGGCTCCACTAATGCTTTTCAAAGATGTTCGATTGTATAATTGCGTATCTGTTTGCTGCCATTGGGGGCGTGGCCAGCAGCAGCTTGTCTGGTTTTAAAGCGACAGAGACCCTAAAACATCTCAGACTGAAATCTGATTATCTGAGAACGATTTAGTGAAATGAATGTTTTGAACATGTTTCGTGATCCTGACCTGTTAAAGGAAGCGTAGACCTGGTGTTCTGCTGCCTGAAGGCCTCACAGGTTTCTTAGCTAGCATGAAGAACAGCAGAGGTCAGGGTCAAAGTTCAAACCAGGGTTAGTTCATGAAACAATTCCCCAAGCTTTGAACATTTCACAGATCACTCACTGTTCCTCTGGTGGAAATGGAAAGACTGCAGCACAAACGCAAACCTTGTAGCTGGATGACAGAAGAGCGTTAAGCAGAGAAACATCCCAGAGGCTGAAGGCCACCGAGGCCCTGCAGAACCAGACGGATCAGACGGAGGAGCAGCTGCTGGTTCTGCTCTTTGTGGAGCCTCTCAGCCCACAGCTGGACGGATCTCAAGGCTCCTTCAGCTGTACATGGTTAAAGGATGGGACACAGTGTTTGGGTGGCTGACGGCCCCAACATGGCGGGTGGTGTTGGTCACATGACCCCAGGTGTGAATCTCTGAGGAGACGAGTTGATGCTGCAGAGTTAGAAAGAGGGAATCTGAGATCAGATCCTCTGTTCGTCGTTTTTCACGCCTTTCCTTTTCAACGTCTTCAAGAGACTTCCTGTTGTCCTTCAGACGCTCCGACCCGATCTCTGGAACACAGCTTCAGCGGAGACCAGAGATCAGGCTGACCTCTGACCTCTGACCTGACCCTTGGGTTCCACAGTGGTTCTCCTCCAGCTGCAGAACGTTTCCAGAACCAGAGACTAAAGTCTCAGAGCAGAAACTCATCCAGGCGTTTAGAGGTCAGACTGACCGACCCACGGTCCAGGACCGGGTTCTGACCGGACCCACGGTCCAGAACCGGGTTCTGACCGGACCCACGGTCCAGAACCGGGTTCTGATGGGAACCAGGAGGATGGAGACACCGCCCGGTTCTAAGGTTGATGTTCAGATTCTCTTTGCTGCATTTTACTGATAAAAACGGAGATAAATGTAACTTTTCTTTATCAAAGCTGAATGCATGTTGCTGTTGCTGTTGCTGTTGCTGCAAACAGCAACAGCAACAGATGGTACTACAAATTATTGACCTGCAGAAAATGTCATTTTTCTGTGAAAACGTTACTTTCCTTCAGCGCCGTGTTGTTATGGTGGTTTGTGCTGCAGCAGCTGCATCATCTGCAGCGAAGCTCCTGCTGCTCTTTGCTGTTCCAGTTTTCAGCCTGTCGCGTCTGCAGGAATGTGCTGAACAATAATTCTGCCCTGATGCTGCTCCTCTGGAGAACACGCCCTGAAAACCGCTGACTCCGCGCCATCACAGGACGACAGAATCAAATCTTTCCATCGTGTCTGCACAACGCCGCCGCCGCCGCTCATCGAGCCGCAGCCGGCAGAACGTGGCCCGTCAGTCACTGCAAACTGGCTTTACTCACTCGTGGAAAAGCTTTTATCTGCTGGAGGAAAACACAGAAATGAGACAAAAGATGATTTTTGCCAGTAAACTGAGACAATGGGTAACCGTCCTTTCACTGGCTGATCGTTTTCTAACTGTTTGACTTGGAACGATGTTTCATTCCTCCGACATGTTCAGCGTTCAGCCGAGCCAGCAGCAACACCTCCACTCGCTGATCCCTAGATGACGGCCACGTCGGCTTCGTCAGGTGCTGCAGCTCAAACTCAGAGCTGGATGGAGTCACAACATTTTCCTATGACACATATAATTACAGTGATTCATGCTGCTGTACTCAGGGTCTGAACTGCAAACTTCTGTTCTCAAATATAACCATCAGATTCATAAATTAGAGGGTAAAATAGCTGCACAGGCTAAATGTTGGTTCATTAAATCATCTAATGCTGTTATCATGTCAGCTGAGGGAACGACCATAATAAAACACAACACCAACTTATCTGCACTGAATTACTCTGTTTTCATTCATTCACTTTGTGCAACAACTCAGACATGAAACTTCATGGAGAAAAATTACATCTTCTAATCACTTGAGAAGATTAATTTCTGTTTGGATTAGGAATAAATCTGTGGAGCTTCTACTCAGATTACACTGCAAAAACACAAAACCTGACCAAGTAGTTTGGTTTAGTTTCTTAGTTCACTTGACATAAGACAAAAATAACTTTTCTGCAACATATATAAGTAAATAATTCGTTAATATTGATTTACCAGATTTTCCACTTATAACAAGATATTTGTTCCATTTTATAAGTGAAATAATCTACCAGTGGAACTGCTATGTTTTAAATCATTATTAAGGAATTATTGACTTCAGACAAGCTTCTTTATGTTGATGAAAAATTCATGTAAGTTAATTTAGTTTTATTTCAAGTGAACTAAGATATTTACAGCAGAAACAAGATTTAAAATACTTGGTAGGATTTTGTTTTTACAGTGTAGATACAATTACTAGGCGTGTCTCAAGGCAACTTTTTCACTTCCGATCCGATCTGATATCAGTATCATACATTACATATTTAATAAGGGAGTGTTAGTAAAACTTAATCAGTGATTATGAACCAGATGATGATTATAATCTGAGTCTGTGTGGGATAGAAATCCTGGGCCGGACTGCATGCTGGAGCGGACTGATTCCATCGGAGATTTAAGGTGCAGGTCGATATCCGATATTTAATATCAATATCGGATCGATACTCTTAGTTATTACACTTCATTCTAACTTCCAGATATCCCAGTTGTGGCGCCCCCTGCAGGTCGCATATTTGACACCTTTAGGTAGAAAATGAGCTGAAACCTCGTAGCTTTGGTTCAAATCGCTTTGTGTTTCAGTTCAACGTTTGTTCAAGGAAAATGGATCTGAATCTGGACACAGAATGAATTTGTCAGGATCTGTGTTGAAGACGGCGCGACACGGCGCTGCAGCAGCTGCGGCAGCAGCACCTGAAGCAGCTGAAGCAGCAGCTGAAGCAGCAGCTGCTGAAGCAGCAGCAGCTGAAGCAGCAGCAGCACCTGAAGCAACTGAAGCAGCTGAAGCAGCAACTGAAGCTGCAGCAGCTGAAGCAGCAGCACCTGAAGCAGCTGAAGCAGCAGCAGCTGCAGCAGCTGAAGCAGCAGCACCTGAAGCAACTGAAGCAGCTGAAGCAACTGAAGCAGCTGAAGCAGCAGCAGCAGCACCTGAAGCAGCTGAAGCAGCAGCAGCTGCAGCAGCTGAAGCAGCAGCACCTGAAGCAACTGAAGCAGCTGAAGCAACTGAAGCAGCTGAAGCAGCAGCAGCTGAAGCAGCAGCAGCAGCACCTGAAGCAGCAGCTGCAGCAGCGCTGCTGCCGCTGTAGGAGGCCTTTTGTTTCTGCAGATCTTGTTTTGTTAGTCAGGCTGTTCTCACTGGACGGAGGAACAAATGTCAGCCGGAGCGATGAGGCATTTTTCTAACAGCTCACAGTAAAAACACGCCTCCCATGAAGTCACAATGCTCTGAATTAGGCCTGTTAAAACCTGAGAGACGTAAATGTGGCGTCCTGCTGTGTTGGGAAGGAAATGATCCGGCCTTTCTTTAGCTTATCCACTAAATTCAACTGAAAAAGTTGCATTTCTTTATCACACGATGGAAGAATGAAGCTGAGCAGACAGAGGATTCACGGTTTAAAGTGAAAAACAGCTGCAGAGAAAAACAGAATCGATTATGTCCAACTTCACTTCCCAGAAACATTTTCAGTAACTCATGTCATCGTCCACTTCCTGAAAAACATCCAGTAATTAGTTTCAGACGCGCTGCAGAACGCTGACCTGATTTTATCACTAATATTTAATACTATCTACATGTTTTATTCTGTGAAGGTCATCCTGACTGCATTGGAGCAGCAGAAAAACTAAAACTTTGTTCAGTCAGACTGGAGTTTGTTCTCTTTGACCTGAATCAGTTTTTGAGTTTAATTTGTAACTTAGGCAGATTTATGTGATAAATATACCAAATGATTTCCAGTAGATCTCGTTAAAGCGGCAATGTGTAACTTTTATAAAAAATGTCTTAAATATTTATAGATTCTGTCTTCATGTCCAGACAGTTTGAGACAGAATCTCTGACAAAATCAATCTTCCATGTTTTCTCCCAGTGCTCCCTAGAAACAGCCAATCAGAGCCAGGAGGCGGGTCTTAGCGCTGTCAATCACTCTGCTTTGCTCTCTGCTATGCTGCAGCTAGCATAGCCTGCTGTAAATTGCAGAGCTAGTTAGCATAGCCACTGATGACGGCAAATAAACTGTTTTTCTTTAACGGTAAGCTGTTTCTCCTCCATAAGCACATTTAGCAGCACTGTCAATCATGAGCTTGATTGACAGCGCTAAGCCCTGCCTCCTGGCTCTGATTGGTTGTTTTTGGTTAATTTCTTCAGACAGTAATATTAGCTCATGGAGGAGATCCATCTGCTCACAGATTATCTGTCTTATACCAAACTGTCACAACATGATGTGACACTTTGGTGCTTTTATTTTTAAAAGCTGAGAAATGATTGTGGACAAACATGGCGGATGCAGCATCAGCTCCGTCTGAGGTAAAGAAAACCGTCAGTCACAGTGTGATGGTTATGCTACATGCTAAGTAGCTAGCAAAGCTAACAGTCACAACTTCAGTGGATCCCTGACTATTCATGTTATTTTCAGAAAACCTGAAAATAAATATTTAAAAATGTAAAATTTCTGCATAATCGTAAATTGCCATGATTTTAATTTGTCCCAAGTGTCAATAAACTTTTTCGAAATAGGAAAAATATTTTTTTCAGAAAACCTGCAGATTTTAAATGCAGCATATCTAAAATATTCAGAAGACAATGCATCATGGGAAACTGAAATATTGAGGAGGTTGGCTAGCCAATCAGCGCTCGTGTTGCTTTGTGCTGATTGGCTGTAGCTCCAGGGCGGAGAGCAGCTTCTACTGTAGAAATGATATATTTACTGTTAAGCTTAATACCCAACACTAAATATAGGAATTATGTTTACCAATATAGATCAAACACACACAGATAGTTTGATCTATGTGTGTTTTCAGAAGGAAAGCTTTGAAGTCGATTGTTTCTCAGTAACTGGTTCTGGCTGAACTGGTTAAAGTTTGACCAGCCTTTGGTTAGCTAACTTCCAGATTGACTTGTTTTAACCGTGCCGTTTTTAGAGTGTCACCCAGGTAACACATCCACTGACCAATCCTGTTCCTCCAGATTCCCTGCAGGTTTTACATATTTTATTTGATCCAAAGCAATTAATTCCTAAATCACTTTCAATATTATCATCGGTTTCCCACAAGAATGTGTAACTTTATACCAGACGATTATCGCCACGTATGTTTGATTTTAGTTTATTTATTTAGTTTTGTTAGTTCGGCTTAGAGTTGCGCTGATATTTTTGTCCATGAATGCGCAGCTTTTGCACCATTACTGTTCTATTTTCTGCCATTCTATGCTCCGGGGGTTGTGGGGATTTCCAGAGAAAAACTGTTCAAATATTTACCAGGTATAAAGCAGCGCTGAACTTTGCCCTGCATGTGCGCGTGCGCATGCGCGCCTCGTTTACAGCCGCAATCAGGAAAACTATTGGAGACGTTTTACGACAGTTTGCGCGTTTTGTTTTTGTTGCGAATTACCGCGGCGCGGCGCGGGGCGGCGCGGCGCGGCGCGGCGCGGCGCGTCCTGCTGCCAGAGGATTTCTAATCAAAGCCAAGAGCTGCAATTACAGGCAATGCGCGTGCGCGCCTTAAGTAAACGCGACGCGGGCACGCGGGCGCGCCCTGGAGAAGAATTTGTCATGATGCGCGCCGCCGACGGAGTGACCAGTGAACAGCTAAAGATTCATATTTACAAAACTTCAATAAATAGAAACGGTCCAGTTTAAACTTGTTTGCTAAATTATGACGAATGAATAAATAAAATGATATGAAAATTTGAAATGAGGAAATTGAAGCTCGAATCCGTTGAAACACTGAAGGGCAGAAAATGAAAGAGGATCAGAAGGAAACAAGGTTAAGATTTCACATTATAAATGAAATGAATGTTTGAGGAAAAAGATTGTAATCTGAGCAACAAAGAAAAGTTCATTCTTAGGATTAGAAATATTACTCCCAATGTTTGATTAAAATTTTAAATAATAAAACAAAATATATTTTATAAACAGTCATTTTATAAACAATAATTTGTGTTTAATAATTAATTCTGATCATATTTCAGTGTTTTACTAAAGGCTGCCTCTAATCCTAATCCTTCAGATTACCTATCAGGTTAAACACTAATATCAGTCTAAGGGCAGTAATATAGATAAAACAGATATGAGGATTTCTGCAGGTGTCAGAAAAGCAGATATGATGTTGACTGAATAAACTGAGCGCTTCTGGCCGGAAGGAGAACATGTGAGAGATTATAATCATATTTACTGCTATATTAAAACACGCCGTTTGCACCAAACTTCAGGGATTTCTGTGATTTGGTTGATGATAAATGACCGCCTCAGTTTTTAACTTTAACATTCATCCTGCAGCCTCGATGAGGAGAAAGTCTGAAAATAAACCGAATGAGACTTAATGGATTATGAATGTAATTATCTGAAAGTGTAAAACGTTCCGTTGAAGTTAAATATTTAAATGAACCTTTTTAGTTTTCTGTGGATTTATTCAGACACACATGTTACATTAAACATGAGAACTTTGGATCATTTTATAAACAGTTCAGGCTAAACAGTTTTACATTAAATCACGTCAAGTTAAACATTGTTGGGTTTTTTTTTTTTTTCGTTCATTTGAGCAAATAAAATGAGAAGCAGTCGGTGGCAAAAAGCACAAAGAAGCGTTTATAAAATATGTACAATAAAGTCAAGATTTCTCCTTTTTTCACCTTTATGGTTTCAGTATCATTTATGTTTTTTAATTATTATTAATAATAATCCCTCCCGCCGCCACTCGTCAGCGGTTCCGGTCATTTCACCCTCCGCCATTTTCTGTCTGTATTTTTTATTTTATTTTTTTTTTTGGCTGAAAATCTCGGTACGAAAACGATCAAAGAGCAAAACTTGTGGTTCCATTCCGTAGCTGCCATTTCGAAATGAGTTGTGGGTATTTTGCTCCTTCATCATTTCATACGAAATTGAGCCGCAAAGGATGCCGGTCATTTCGCGGTTTCGCAGTTACTTATTTTTCTTTTCTTTTTTTAATCTGTTTCGATGTTTTTAGGCGCCATTAGTTAGTTTTTTTTTTCCAGGTACGAAATGGAACCACCTGCTGATCAGTTTCTGCTCATCAGAAACGAAACAGATGAAAAAAATTGTCCAGAAAAACATCAAGTGATCAAATGAAATAATTTGAGTATTTTCATGATTCTTTGTTTTTTTTTAAGTGCGTCGCTACGAAATGGAGCCACCAAGCAGCCCAACCAGTACCGGAACCAGAATCCCAGTTTGTGTTTGTATTTACAGTTAAATATGTACAGTGCAGCAAAGTAACACGTCTTCATTGTTTAGAAAAGCTCCAGGAACCCGGATGTTTCATCGGTAAACTTGTAACCCGCATAATCCATTTTTTCTCTTATGGAAAAAATGACCGCAGGGATCCAGGTCGGTTCGGTTGCTGGTTCGGGGTGAGATGCGGATCCTGCGGGTCGGTTCGGGGCCCCGCGGCCCGTCAGCTGTTGTACTGGCAGGCGTTGAGGCTGGAGCCGGGGCTCTGCAGGCCGCTGTATCCGAACGTGGGGTGCTGTTTGGACTTGAGTCTTAGGGTGGCCAGGCTGGAGTTACACGTGTCCCGGTAAACGCTGTACGGCGAGCCGGGAGGGCCATACGGACACGCAGAGGACGACATGGCCGAGTTGATGCCGGAGGTTCCGATGCCGTTCAGGTTGCTGATGTTGTTGAGGCCCGGGGCCGGCATGCCGGGCACGGCGGAGTGGCCCATGCCGGACGCCATACTCATGGAGGAGATGGAGTTCGGGGCGGAGAACATGGACTGCGAGGTGAGCGGACTCATGGAGTTGAAGAAGGTGAAGTTCTTGGTGGAGAGCGGCGCCGGGGCCAGGCCCTTGTTGGTCCAGTTGTTGTAGGTGTAGGTCGGGTACATGTCTTCGTAGGGCTGCATGAGGCCGCTGAACTGCGGCAGGTAGCTGTTCTTACACAGGTCCATCTGCTGGTTCCGCTCCCGCTTCCTCCACTTGGCCCTGCGGTTTTTGAACCACACCTGGAAGGTAAACACTGCGTCACTACCACGGACACCGGAGGCTGCCAGCCACACTATTCAGCTGCAGTCTGCTCACCAACATGGCGCCAAATCACATAATTATTATAAAGTCCTGATTCGTGTCAACAACCGACTCTAATTATAACACAGTTTAAAGATTCATGCAGATTATAGTTTATGATGATTTGATCAGGAAAATAATTGAATACATTTAATTTTTAGAAACGTTTATTTATTTTTTTATAAAAAAATATCCGTTTAGTTTGTATTATTGTGAAGAGTGCACGAAATAAAAAATTCACTGTAGCGAAATTATTTACACGAATAATAATAATAATAATTAATAATAATAATAATAATAATAATAATGTTTTCTCATCAGTTTATCTTCCTTTCCTCGTCGTGGGTTTTTCCCACGCAGCTGCTTTAACTCCCGCGGGTCCGTGAACGTTACATGAATCATTAAAACAGCAGAACATTTTTAGATAGTTTTATATCTTTTTATCAGTTTTTTAAGTGTAAATCTCTTTATTAAATAAATATGATATATGCGCTGAACTTTTTTAAAATCGCTTTGCAATAATTTATTTCTGAACATAAAACAATAAAAAAATTGTCGTTATTCCAAATTAATTTTAGTTAATATTCCTGAGGCTGAATAAAAAAAATCTAAATCTGATGAATATTTTATACATAAATACTGAAGTTATTCTACGTCATTTTAATCATTTATTTCTGAAACGCAAAACACAATATTTTCTTTTTTGTCAATTAAAAAACAGAAAATGATTTATTTTAAATTAAACTCCTGGTTGAATTGATTACAGAAGCTGATCGCATCAAACTGAACAAAAAAATCTAAGAATATAAAATCAAAACCATCGAAACAAAAACACTTTAAATGAAAACACGCAGTTTGATCCGCTGCTGTTTGCGCCACTTTGACTTTTATTTGGAGCTCCGACGGAGCCACAGCGTGTTTACATTCAGTGTCAGAAATGAACGCGTTATTAATATGATCTGTGTGAGAGTTTGGTGATTTGAATAAAAGCAGCACGTGGGAGCGGGGAGGACCGAACCGAACCGAACCGAACCGAGCCGCGCCACCGCGCCGAACCGAACCGCGCCGCCGCGCCGAACCGAACCGCGCCGCCGCGCCACCGCGCCGCGCCGCCACTTTACGGAATCGTTCTTAATTCATAACTGAAAGAGTTTAAGTGGCTCCGTCCGATGAAGAGGATTTATAACCTCGATAATCAGAAAAATGAAAACAAAGCGACCAGAAGCGATTAAAATAAATTAGATTTGGTTTGTCTGTGATCTGGAGCCTCTCAGTGGTGCAATAATTCAAAATGTCACGTTTAACACACTAACAGAAATATCTTTTTATGTTTTATAAAGTGCACGACAGAAAACTGGAGCTTCCAGCTGATTGTCTTCCTCCAGTCTGGACTCCAAACCAAACGCACCGTTTGCTTTTCCACGCACGTTTTTCACCACCGACTCGTTTATCTCCAGAGAAACACGCACCTGGCTGCGCGGGAAAACGGCTCAGAGTCCGACGAGAAACCCGGAATGTAACAAAGGAAAAACGTTCTGGTGTCATTAAGTCTGAAGTTTGTGGTGAAACGGAAACAAAGATCCAAACGGGATCTAATGTAAACCCAGCAGACATTTACACAAAGTCAACACGGTTTAAGGTTCATTTTCGTCCTGGTGTTTATTTGTGGAAACTCAAAGTGACAGTTTTGGATGTTTATCATTAAAATCATTTTTAATAATTCCGGGTTTTCATTAAATCGCGTTTGACATGAAGTTCGTTCAGAGCCGCAAATCCTTCAGGAAAAAGCGGAACAGTAAAATCCTTCAGGCTCATAAAGGTCAGACTATTTGACCCGGAATATAAATAATAGAGCATAAATTCACTACTGCTGCCGCCATAAAAGTAGAAGAAGAACCGTAAACCCCGACAAAACGCTAGTCGGTCTTCTGATTTGAAATGAATAAGATTGATGGATGGAATATCTGGAGGAGTTTCCAACATGGCGCCGGGCCTCTTACCCGCACTCTGGCCTCCGTCAGGTTGGTCCACACGGCGATCTCCTCCCTGGTGCTCATGTCCGGGTAGCGGTTCCTCTGGAAGGTGGCCTCCAGCTCCTGCAGCTGCTGGCTGGTGAAGTGAGTCCGCTGCCGCCGCTGCTTCTTCTTCTTCGGGTCGTCGGCGCTGCCGTCATCGCTGCGGTGCTCCGCGCTGCGCTCCTTCTCTGCGGGAAACAGAAAGCGGAGGTGCGGTGAAGGCGTGCGGCGCGGCGCGGCGCGGTTCTGCTCACGCAGCTCACGCAGCTCACGCGACCTGGTCAAACGTTTCACACGCGGATTCAGTTTCCAAGTTGCAAAGCAGCGAAAGGTTTTAACCGAGCGGGGAGCCTGAGGTCAGACATTTGCAAGTATTTTCATAAAATCCCTGAGCAGAGAAAGAAAAGCAAATATTCACACACATTTACAAGCGGCTCTGTTCTCACTGATAGGAATCTTTACGACAGCAGGCCGCTGTTATCTGGGCTGCGATCTGTGAGGAGGGACGTTGAGCCAACCGCAAATATCTACAGTCAACTTTGCTGGGTTTCTGCTTTCGGGTCCAGATTGGTGGCATTTACGGTGTTGACCTGTTGACCTGTCGGACTGCGGGTCGGGCTCCGCAGTCCGGATCCGGCTCAGGCAGCGCAGAACAAGAACAGAGCAGATCTGGGGTGAAGCTGCGCTGCAGTAAATGAGCGTCCCGCTGCGGATTTCCCTGCTTTTTACGCACCAACATGATTCCCGCTCAGTGAAAGTGATTTTACAGGAAGAGCCTGAAGCCGCCCGGCGGTATCTACCTGCCAGCTCTGCGTCTGAGGACTCGCTGCTTGAGTTCTCTAAAGCTTCCCGGCCGGCCTCCGCTGGTCTCTGTAAATGAAACGCGGCGGCCACGTCACGGGGCGGCGCGGCTCTCACGGCCTCCGAGATTCTGTCCAAATTCATGCCACCTTAAAGAAAAAGGATGCGGGACAGTGAGAAACGGGGTGAGTCCTGCTCTGCAGCAGCTGCGACACCGGAGATCCAGAATCACACCGCGACATGAGCGGCGGAGCCACGCGGAGGGTTTCCACCGGAGGTTCGGATTCCCCAAAACCCACAAAGTTTGTGTAGCGGTGAAGCAGCGCGAGGCGTCAGGCAGCGGTCCGGTCCGGTCCGGTCTGCAGCAGCGCCGCTCTGCTGTGCGCTCTGACCGACTCGGAGCTCCGACTGTCAGGCAGCAGATCCTCCTCCTGCCGCTCGGAACCTCCCAGACCGACAGTCCAACCCACCGAACCTGCGCCGCGCCGCGCCGCGCCGCGCCCCCACCGGACCGGGACTATGACGTCACGGCGACCCGACCAGCGTCCCGCTGATGTAAAAGTCCAAACTGCTCGGCTCGTTGTTGGAAAACATTCATGAGAATCTTGGCAGCAGATTTTCTTTGGTTTTACTTTTGCTCCAATAGAAACTTTATGAATTAAAAAAGGGGCGTGGCCACATGAACAAAATCATTTCTGGATCAGTTTTAATAACAAATAATAAATAAATGTTGCAACTTGTTGCTTCTCCTTTCATAAATTCATAAATATTTGATGTTGGTATTATTAATATTTCTGCGGTGGGAATCGGGAGCGCGCATTGTGTGCGGTTTTAGTCATGTTTGCTGCGTTCCTACACACACACACACACACACACACAGAGAGAGAGAAGTGTGTGTGTGTGTGTGAGCTGGATAAACATTTGCTGCTTCATTGTGTCCGGATGAACGATGCGCTGATGGATGAAACTGAAATGATCAGAAAACCCGCTGTGATTCTGACAGCTGCTGATTATCTAAACTACACACACACACACACACACACACACACACACACACACACACACACACACACACACACACACACACACACACACAC
>CAEGAE010094252.1:0-23544 GCA_903067095.1 Girardinus metallicus | reverse complement strand
ATCTATCTATCTATCTATCTATCTATCTATCTATCTATCTATCTATCTATCTATCTATCTATCTATCTATCTATCTAATCTACTTCCACCTGAGCAGAGCATCTCTGTAGCTTCTCCAGAGTTACCAGTGGTTTCTTGGCTGCTTGTTCCAAACTCAGATAATAGATTAAACTGTGTAAGATATCCAAAGTTTGGGATTTTATTTTATAACATAACTTCTCTTTAAAGTTCTCCAAAGTTTTCTCCCTGACATGTCTGCTGTGTCTTCCTGATGCTGTTGTTCACTAAAGTCTTCTATTTAATCTGAGGCCTTGACAGAAAAGTTGGATTTATTCTCAGATTAAGCCAGACATAGATGGACTCTGTTCACTAAGAGTGACTTCTGGAGAAAGTAGGTTGTGCTGTGTTGTTTTTCTCAGGGCTGCCACCAAATACAAATCTAAAACTCACCTTCAGAATTTTATTTGGACATCAGTGTTTACTATGTTTAGAGATGCTACAAATAAAATAATCAAATGATCAACAAAGAAAAGCTGTAAATTTGATTATTTCTTATATTTGGATACAAAATAGTGCTGCGCGTAATTATGTATTTGTTTATTTTATGGTGTGAACATAGTATTGTAGGTATAAGTGTGTAGTAATTTTCTATACAAAATGTCTTGCGTGATATTTTACTTCATAGAAATTTTGTATATAGACATAGATTAACATCAAAATACAAATGTGCTGCTTCACTTGTTGCTGGGTAAAATGCTGAGTAACTGTTTGTGTGTAAGTGTGCGGTTTTCAGTAGCAGGTTAAAGACAGGGCCGGTCCAAGCTTTTACAGGGCCTTAGGCAGAATTAGCTTTGGGGGCTAAAAATATCACTGCTAACAGTGTTTATATACAGGTTTGGTGAAATCTGGGAAAGGGGTGGAGTCTAATTGGCTGAGTTTAAAAAACAATCATGAATGGTTGGTTATTGCTTGCTGAGATGTATCACAAAAATGCCACTCTATATAAAGAAAACTTTCTAATTACCTTAAATATTACTTTTAAACATTTTAAAATTGGTTCATTCATCTAATCTGAAACATTCAAATCAAACTGAAAACTACCCTCGTTTTCACTGGCAAATCTAAAAAAAATGTCATCCTATGGTCTGTGTTAAAATTCAAGCATTGATGGGAGGACCCCCAACAGTTTGAGAGCCCTAAGCAGCAGCTTAGTTCACTTATACCTTGGGCCGGCTCTGAGTAAACGCTTCCCTTTGCTCCAGTCTGACAGAGCTTTACCTGAGAGGAAACGATTCAAACAATCCCAGCGCTTTAGAGGAGTGCAGTGCTTGAGTAAATATGTTGCTTCTTGAGTGTATAGGTGAAGGCATGTTGAGATTTGAATCTGTGTGTGAACTTTGACCTTGTGTTCTTGTTGCCACCTGGTTGTTAGTGACTAAAGTGTCTCTGATTGTGAAGACAACAATGTGAACATGAGGTCATCGATTGCTCAGGTGACAGAGCCTCTGGTAAACGTCAAACTCTCAAAAGATTTTATGAAAGCAACAGATGAAAGAAAAGGTATTAGTTTCTAGTACTTGATCTGAAAAGCTTTTTAATCCGATAGGAATGAAACTTTACTAAATAATCGATCCAGAATTGCCCAAGGTTTATGTAACGAACAAAAAATGTTTATGGTGAAGAAGGGCAGCGCTAGCTCTCCTCGCTAGTGAAGGCCTGAAGGCTTAAGCACAAAATGTTCAAATTAAACTGTTACTTGATTTTTCTGGGTTTTTTTTTTTTTTTTTTTTTGGCTGGCTATTTAATTTTCTCTTTTTATTTGACAATTTTTTCAGTATTATTAAAATTTCAAGGGTTAACTCCAAAATGTTTTAGGATTTATTGATTTTTTTTTAGCCTTAACAAATCTTGACACAAAACTTCAATATTCACTTTCTTTTTACATCAATCCGCCACTTTTGTTGTCACTCTCTAATAAGGATGTTTTTTGTTTGTTTGTCTCTTTTTTTTGGAGTAGCATGATACTACATTGGTTTTAGAACAAAGTTTTAGAAAGTTTTAGAACAAATACAGTTTTTAAATTTGAGTTAATGGGAAAAAATCCCACAATGAAAAAAAAAAGAAAAATCCCATAAAAGGAAATAATTATATATATCCATTTATTTTTTAATAAAATCACTAGTTCAACTGTAATAGTGTCTAACATAAATGTAAGTGTTTGTTTTATTTATACTTTTTAAAACTGAACTGTAAAGGAACTTTTTATTAACAACTTGTTACATCCTTTTTCCATATTGTGACACAAAAGGCTATAATCAGTTTAGCTACTCTTAAAAACGGAAAAGACAAGAAAACATAATAATCAAGTAAAGCTAATCTGTGTTTATCTCCTTAATTTCGAGAATGGCCACAAGAAATTAGCTCCTTAACTCAATCTTTACAGATTAAGCCATTTAAAATGTTATTTTTACATCACCCCAGGTTTTTTGTTTATTTTTCTGATAAATTCAACCTTTATTTAAGTAAATTCAGTCTTTCAGGGAAAAATCTGTTATCAAGAAATAGCTTTTGGGATTTTTTAAACACATTGTTAGTTACGCAAAACTGATAATTAATGCCAAATAATTTAATTGATCACTTATTAAAAACGTTTAAAAGCCACTGAAACTGTGGCAAAGGTTGTGTGATGTTCTTTGTAAATCTTACCAGCACACACAGAATCTCCAACACTCACTTGAGGAAAAGCTGTAACTTTTTAATGCTAACAATAAAACATTCCTGCATTCCAAAGGATTTTACACACAAAGTTGGAAATAAATGTAAAGTGTTGTATTTCTGCACATTTCTCTTATGAAACAATGGCTTTAGTTAATTACTTTCCTCATCCCTTTAAGCATAAAATCAGGATAACATGTTACTCAATCCTATAAGCAAACATGTTACAGGTTCGTCAGTTTGGTTTCCTTTATTTATGTTGTCATTGTGCAAAGAGGAACAGTGCATGACTTTTGTTTTTACTCACAAATGTTAAAGGTTAATTAAATATCCTGACAAAGATTTAAAATATAACTTCATTAGTTATTGTCAAAGTGATTTTCAGATGCATGCATCGAAAAGCAAACATGGCATTGAGCTTGATGGCAGTGATTGATGTGAGGTAACTCGTTAAAGTCACTCACATTGGCAACACAAGAAGCATCTTTAATCCCATTTGTGCACAACATGTCCCTGTAAACAGGGGAGTTAATGTAGAAGTGAACCAGCTTGTGTGTTCAGGTATTTTTCCTAGTGTTTGCAGATGCACGAGCGTGCACTCAAGGTATGCAGTAATCTCTTGCTGAACTGTGCCAAGTTTCTGTTTACAACAGTCAGCGTCTCCTCTGCTTCTACTGAACTTGTTTATCTCCTCCTCCCTCTATTCTTCTTCCCTCCCTCTGTTGTTTTGCAGAGCTGAAGCCTTGGTAACAGATGAATGAAAAAAAAAAACAGCCAAACCCGATCCACTTTATGCGTTCATTATTGTGTCAGGTTACAAGTTAGCGCAGGGGACAGTGATGCCATGCAACAGAGAGTTCGTTTGCCTTTTGATAGTGAGGCTCCACCACACTGCAGCCTTTTTAAAGAGTGGGAAAAATACACAGATTGTTTGCAGATACACATCTACTCTTGCTTTTCACTCAGAGTAGAGCCATTGTGTTAATCCCTGCTTCTGTATTGACCTTTCACCTCATCCGTTTTTTTTCCTTCATCACCCATCAGCTGGTTCAGGAAGTCCTCCTTTGATAGAAAAAAACCCATCTGCAGTCTGCGTGTTATGTAAATGTGAACATACCATATCTGTCACATTGTGTTCTGTGTAATTTTACTCTGCTTTGTCACCCTGTTCCACATGCATACTCTGCATACTGCACCAGGTGGAAAATTCTGGAGCATAATGCACTCACAGGTGTTTCAGGCTGCTCAAGCGTCAGATAGTCAACAGCTCAGTCATCCACTGATAACATCAAGCTGCTCACAGATAAACAGCATTACGGTCGAGTGGCTCATAAAGTCATATAATTTCAAATATGGGTTATAGAAGGGTTTTCTTAACGCCATTTTGAAAACTTGACGCGTGGCTCTCCCTTCACAAGCAAGCGTTTACAAAAACATTAAACAATGTGGTAGCTCGCTATAAAAATGGAAAATATGTACAGCGATCTTAAGAGTTTAAAACATGGGAAGGGTTCAAAAACAACTTTTTGTTATGCTTTGAGTGTCTGTAAGATCCAAGAGCAGACAGGAGGCAGTCACAATAATAGTAAAATATTATTTCAATGGGGAAAAATACAAAACAACAACAAAAACCCTCCCGGTAATGTGAACATTACGTAACACCACAGATGGAAAAAAGCTTTAGGCCACTGAGCAGGTAAAGGGAAGATCTGACAAAAACTGAATGCAAACCAGGAGTATAAATACAGAGAAGGGTGATTACTAGTTCAAGAATCGGGTTTGTGTGATTATGTCAGCGTGGCACAGGCATGAATTGTGACACTATTTGAGAATGACTAGAAATGACAGAAACCATGTTAGGAATAAAATAAACAGGGAGTAGCAACCTGAAAATCTGAAAAAATAAATACATTGTGATACACAAATCAACACAGATGCATTAAAGTTAAACAAAATATGCAAAATGAAAAGAAACAACCAAAAGTTGCATATTTTTCGTTCTTGGCAAAACTAGCAGAATCCAGTAGCTTGTCACACATGGAAGTGTGACAAGCTAATAAAACAGGACTCTTCCTTGTGTTTGCACATGCATGCACGCACATGCACTTTTGAGGTATGTAGCAAGTGCAACAAGCTAACAAAACAATTTTTGTTGGTGGAAACTGCAAATAATGTCTCCTGTTTTTTGTTCTTCCTTGAAAGAGGTTGCTGATGTTGCCTTTCATCCCTCCTTAAACCTGCATTAGTTGTGAATGACAAATCAGATCAGTCACACGCGAAATGGGTCACAGAGTACTAGCTTGAAGCTTTGGCGTATGAATTTCCCCATCTCACCTTATCTAAAGTGAAATACAAAACTCTGAGAAATCATAACTTGTTGTTCGAGCTTGGTGTTGGTCAAGGTCCAAAAAAACAACATCCAGCACTTCCTGTTAGACAGCACTTGTATAATATTTCATTGCAGAAATAAATCTCACCCTGTGGAAACTGGAGGACACTCAAGAAAAGTTAAAGGAGTAGTTCAAGAATGTTGAACTGAGATTCTGGTAAAAGCATCTCAACCGACTAATCTAGTGTAAATCTAGGTTAGTTGGTTGGTGGGTAAAGACATGGGGTCTGGGAGATGCCATGTCCAAAGTGGGCTCTCTTGTCTTAAAACAACTGCAGTCTCATTGAGTTTTATGCTTTTCTAATAGTAGTTACTTTGAGTTTAACATTTCAACATGTTAAATCCTTTTTGCATGTTTCAGAAGGACGCTCATTGGTGGTGCACTACATCCAACATCTATTTCCGGTGTAAAAAAAGATATTCTTCTGTGCAAATAGCTGAAAAAAAAATTGAAAAATATATTAAAAGTACAAAACAGAGTTTGTATGAATTGCTATAAAGTTATTTTTAGATGGGTTTTTTCCAATTTGGCAGAAGTCTGGCAGGTCGATTAATCTTCTGAGTGTAACTAAACTGGATTTATACAAAAGAAAGATCTTTGAAGTGAGGCCAAAGTGAGACTTTGGAAGACAATATCTTAGTGGCAGCAGATAACTCTTGGAGTCTTCACTTAGTATGAAAACAGCTGGTCCTGGAGGATGAAGCTAGTGATCCTCTAAAAGGAACCAAGACCACATTAGACTTCTAACTTCTTAAAAAGATCTCCACTTTCAAAAACGTCATTGTGGTTTATGCAAAGGCTATTTCATGAGCAATTACACCGTTGTTTACCTTTGCTTTCGCCCATAATTTACACAGACGCTGCTGGATTTTTGCATGGGAACTCAAACTAGTTGATGGCGTGCAACCTTACCTGTCAAACACCAAGTAGGAACTGGACATGTCAAGCTTTTCCAGTTAGAGAAATTATGTGACAGAGAAGAAATAGAGAGAAAAAAAAATGAGCACAGGATCCTAAAACTACTGTGAAATACTGGAGACTGGAGAAGCTTTAAGATGGGAGAAATGGGCTTTAGCTTGGCCATTCTTGGACTGTCTCCATTCCACCAGACGGACCAGTCTAGATTTATAACAAATAAGAAAATTGTTAACGGCACACAACATATGTTACCTTTTTAACAGTCCCTCACTTATGGATTCCAGGACTAGTTAACTTTAGGTAGAAAATTATTCAAATATTGTCTGTGAAAAGTTTGGGTTTGATTATCCTAGTTTTCAGTTCACTTAAATGCAAAACTCAAAAAATAAAAAACTTAGTTTGTGATGTTCATCCCCAGTAAACCTTTTTCCGTGTTTAGATTGAGATTAACTGGATGCTGATGACTATGTTCCATCTGAAAAGGTTGGGCAAGCGTAACATAATGTCTTGTTCGTGAGAGCTAATAACTCCACTTCTGAAAAACAATCTTTGAACAGAATAAACAAACAAACCTGTTATATCAGAAAGGCGACAGACGGAAACTGAAAAATCATCTGAATAAGAAAAAGATCAAGCAAAGAGATTTTTTTGTTTTATTTACCTCAGTGGGTGAACGTTTTTATGTTCTTGTTACCAAGTCAGAGCCAGTGGACCCAGTGTTCTCAGGAACTCTTAAACAACCCTCAGAATGACTTTATAATCACTGATAAGCTCGTTGCCACACTTGAACACCCTCGGCGTGGGTTTTCCATTCCTTCAGGGGACTTCGCATTAACAAAGTTTCATTTCCACGAGACTTAGCCAGAATTTAATGCTTCAAATAATAACCTGTGTGGTTATTCCTGTGAAACAAAACCTCTGCAGTGTTTTTCATTAATTAATAAAAGAAGGACACTAACAGTGTGCTTTGACCTGGCTGTGCTCTAGAGTTAATAATCATTAGTCTTTTATGTCCTTGTTGATCCTGTTGTTGGCTGCCTGCTATTTTGACTCACACAGGGTTTTGAGAGTCTGGTTTCTGTGTTTTATAAATGGTCTTCAAAATGTGGGGAATTTGTTGAAATAAATAGAAAAAACAACTTTGCAACTCAGAGTTATTTTATTCAATAGAATCAGAAATGAATGCATGTTAAAGGTTCGGTTTCTTAAAAACACAATTTCAGAATTATTTCTTTGTGTTTTTTTAGCTGTATGTAGTTTTTATGTTTTAGCAATAAAATGCATAATTTTTGCCAGTCTTTCTCCTTTCAGCATGAATCAGATTAGAAATCACAAAAATAATAATAATAAAAAAAAAATTCAACTTGTGTTTCTTACATATTTATAACTTATTAACAAGACCCACAAAACTGTCACCAAAACTCGCTGTACATGTCGCAGTGCAAGTTGCAAAACTCGTTTGTACCCTTCAAAATAAATGACACAGGAATATTTTGTCAATGTTTGAATATTTTGCTAAACCATATGAGTTTTAACTAGAACTGTGCTTTGGTCATCTGGTACAAAATAATCTTTTTCTATCTCAGTGCTCAGAACAAAGGAGATTATAATGGAGTCAAGACTGTTCAATGTAGAAAGATGGTGAAAAGAGAAATGGTCTAAGATCCCTCTTCTATGTTGTGACTGCGCCACTGGTGATTTTATTAAAAACAAATATTTCTGTAAATAAGAGTTTTCTAAATAAATACACTCAGATGTAAGGCTGGGTTTTTCTACAGTTCTTAAGTTTGAGATGAAGCTGTTTCAATAAAAGTTTTTTTAAGGTCATTTTTTGTGTCATTAAATGTGGTTGGCAGTGTTTTTGTTTTTGCGTGTTTCTATGTGACACTTGCTCATGTTGAGTTTGTTGTCCTTCGTTTGCTCTCTGCATCGTCTCCCGTGTTTCCCTGGCATTTGAATAGCAAAGCAGCCTCATGGTGATGCTGACTGGTTGAACTCCTACTGACCATAAACAAGGCTCTGGGTGTTTGTTGGGCAGAAGGACGAGTCCTGAACACAATTCTCAACTTGTTTGACACTCTTACAGTACATTCATTCATTTTCACCAACACGAACACAGCCTCTTGTAGTAAAATGGCATAAAACGGTCTTTGTGGAAAAGCACACTGTTTGCTCATGAATACCTCATTAAGACATCCATAAGAGTGTCTATCATTGAGTTATTTGTTGTGCTGTTTCTCCTCTAAACAACTAAAGGTATGAATTTCCCCATTGCAGGACAATGAAGTTGCATTTATTCTATATTCAAATACATCTGAACATATTTTGCATAAGAAAATACTCTGGTGATTCTTGATATGAAGTGATAAATACAGTGACTTGAAAAAGTATCCACACCCTTTTAATGTTTTCACATTTTATCCAGTAAAATTTAGTTTATTTTTAGGATTTTATCTGACCAACACAAAGCAGTGGATAATTGGTTAGTATGGGGAAAATTATAACTGTTTTACCAAACTTATTTCAAATTAAAAACCTGAAACTCTTTGTGCATTTGAATCCAGCAAATGCACAGAGTCAACACTTTTGCTGCAATCACAATTGCAAGCTTCTCCTTTTCTTATCCCTAAAGACTGAAATTTGTGCCCCCTTTTCTTGACAAAATATTTCAACCTCAGTGAGAGCGAATGAAATATCAATTTTCAAGTCATACCACAGACTGTCATTTGAATATTCCTGCACTTTGACTATGCCAAACCATCACATAATTCGGTCTAAACCATTCTATCGTAGCTTTGGTTATTTGCTCAAAGTTGTCATCCAACCAGAAGGAGAACATCTGTCCCAGTCCCTCATCTTTACAGGCTCTGGTTTCCTTCCAGGATTGTCTTAAATGCAGCGCCATCCATCTTCCCATCAACTTTACCCAGCTTCCTGCTGAAGGAAAACATCCCCACAGTGAATCTTTGTGGTGGCAGCGTCATGCTGTTATGTGTTCAGGCTCCTGTCGGTGTTAGTTCTCCCCTCACATATGCTCAAATGAACTTCTTAAGGAGCTGTTTTTTTTGTTTGTTTTTTTGAAGGTTTTACAAACAATTTAAAAAAGCACTTTGTATTCCACAAAGAAGATTTTTACACAAAACTATTTGTGCTCCATGAGTCATAAATAAATGTGCAATAGAAAATAAGAGAAATATTTGAAATAATAGGAGTTTCTTTTTTATTTCTCCAGTGGCTGTTTGCTCTGGCACCCAAAATGGCATGAGCACAACAGGAGACCCAGAGAACCATTACAAACTGATGAAGGAGCGATACACCGGTTGCAACATCGTGATGGGAAACCTTGAGATCATCTTGATGCAGCACACCCGGGACTTCAGCTTCTTGCAGGTGAGCCTGGGAATATCGGCCTCTGCGTAGAGCAGATTATTAGTAATCCTTTCACAGATGTGTCACTAGAAGAATGTCACTAACCAGTCCAGACATGGATGTAGAATCAATTGGTGCCAGAAACATTCCTACCCTGAGGTTCCCCGAGTAGTCGGGAACCAAACCATGGAGATGATGTCACTATGAGATCAGTATTTGTGGCTGAAACGCATTTAAGTGATGCTTTGTTGTCTAACGTGTGTTTTCTATTACTTAACCTTGCAGTCTATAAAGGAAGTGACAGGCCACGTTATGTTCGCTATGAATGAGTTCAGCCGTCTCCCTCTCGATAACCTGCGTGTGATCAGGGGCAACAATCTTTATGAGGACCGCTACGCCTTGGCTGTGATGCTCAACTACCAGAAAGACGGCCAACACGGCCTTCAGGAGCTCGGCTTGACGAACCTCACAGGTATGCTGTAAGCTATGTATGTTTAAAGTGTGGGAGGCTGAGACAGAGGAGATAAGAGCTGGATGTGGCCCTCAGTTACTGTTGGAGCTCTCACACGCTCTCAGCGAAGCCGCACCCTCCAGAATGCCGTCTGTCAGTGAGGTAGCTGGAATGTGTCGTGTACAACCGCCCAACTGTCAAAGTAACGAGCTCTGTACCACTGCACTGCATTTATATGTGCTGTAGTAAATAGTGAGAGCCAACGTCTGATAGGATGAGTCATGGGCCTGTCCGGGCTTGCTCTGATAATTCTCATTCTTTTCCACACATTTGCATTTGTGCCGCCCACAGAGATACTAGAAGGAGGCGTCCAGATATTCAACAACAAGTACCTGAGTTACGCTCCGCAGGTGAACTGGCTCGACATAGTGAAGGATGCATCAGCCGATATTAAGATCCAAGGGAACGGTCCTGAAAGTGAGTCTGAATTAATGTGCAAAAACTTTTAGAAAAAGTCTGTTTTGTCAAAACTGTCATCATGTCGTGAGAGTTTGTTATGAGACAGAAAATCTGCGAAAAGATTGAGCTCCTCCACATCCTCCCTGTGCTGCTATTATTTTATGAAGAAATGCAACACTCCCAGTCAAAAGCAACACATGAAACCAATCAGAGCCAGGAGGAATGTCTTAGTGCTGTCAATCAAGCTCATGAACACCCTGGTAAATGTGGTAATGGCAGAGGATTACAGGAAAGCCGTTTATCTGCCATTACTGGTACCAGGAGAAGGCAGAGGAGCTCGATTTTGTCTCTTACTGTCATGACATAGTGACACTTTCAACAAATATGTAAAAAAAAAAAAAGTTTAAAACACATTCCTCTAATGACTCTATGCTGTTTGTGGCTTCAACTTATTGAACTGAATACCCAAAATAAATGAATATTTTCATAATATCTAATTTTTAAAGATGCCTATGTACAAACAAAAAACACAATTGTCGAGTAGATCAGTTTGCAGTTATGATGTGTTTATATCTGATTTCGCTCTGATTTGTTTTCACTTGCTTTCATTTGTAAAACTACATCTACTTTCCAGAACCTTGTAATGAAGCATGTGGGAATGGGCCTTGTTGGGGACCAGGAAGCAACTCTTGCCAGACCTGTGAGTGAAAATAAACCTTTATCTCTCATCCGTTAATTTTGCCACTCAACTCTCGTTATAAAAATGCCAAAAAGACGACTCTTTGTTGCTTGATGAGTGAACTCTTTCACTGTATGCTAATTCAAACTTCAGCGCTAAGTTGTGTTCACTGGAAGCACAACAAACTTCCTTCTCTGTTTCAGTGACAAAGACTGTGTGTGCGCCTCAGTGTAACAGCCGATGCTACGGAAGAAACCCGAGAGAGTGTTGCCACATTGAATGTGCTGGTGGCTGCAACGGGCCCCTGGATACAGACTGCTTTGTGAGTATAAAACTTACAGTAAACAGATTTTAGACAGAAACCAGCTTATATGAAATCAACAAATCCACTTTTTGATAACGTTTTAGGTCAAAGTATTGCACTGTTCACTCCAACTGATATAAAAAGGCTTTAAGTGAGGAAATTTAAGTATTTCTGCACACATGTAAATATAAAAAGCCCACACAGAAGTTGAATGTCTTATTTTTCACAGAAGTCTTTTAATGGTGCAATTTATGCAAATGACACTATGCTTTGCTGCTAAACATCTCCACATCCTCTGATCTTTGACAGTTACAAGCACTTATTAGGATCTGCTTAATGATCTTCAATATCATTTTAAAAAGTCTAAGAGAAGTTTCTAAATAAATGATAGATGCAGTCATAAATAATAATTAACCACTTAAGTAGCAAAAGATTAAAAACATGTATACAAATGCACAACCTTTGGACCTAATTGTTATTTTATGTTGCATCTTACAGGCTTGCAAGAACTTCAACAACTCAGGATCATGTGTGCTCCAGTGTCCCCAGACTCTGATCTACAACAAGCATACGTTCAAAATGGAGCGCAATCCCAATGCCAAGTACCAGTACGGCTCTATCTGTGTGGCCCAGTGCCCCCGTGAGTCCCCACACATGCTGTCTTATACTCACACACTTAGGGAAAACACTGACTGTATATAAACCTATTTAAATACAGTTATGATAGTCATAATGCTCTGGTTATTAAGCTGCTATAAGTGTTAGCTCAGTTTAATGTAAGTCCCTGACACAGTGCAAAGTGTCCATTAATGTCATTTTCTGCTTTTGAACAGCCAACTTTGTGGTGGATGGCAGCTCATGTGTAAGGAACTGCCCAGCAGATAAAATGGAGGTGGAGAAAAATGGAGCAAAGCGATGCGAGCCTTGTAGAGGTCTCTGCCCCAAAGGTAACCACTTTACAAGTAGCAATATTGGCATGTTGCTTTTAATGACAAGAAATATCTGTTACATCTGTTATCTGTTACAATTACGGTTTAATGCACACAGTAACATTCTAGTAAAGGAGAACAAGCTGGTAGCACCAGTGTTGCTAACAGTAGTTAACATCTACAATGCTAATGGGGGTTAAAATGATTAAGAAGTTTAAATGTTAATATTAGATGACATACCAACATTAGCATGTTAGTTATCAATAATGTACATAATCTGTGACACTACAGTCTCCTAGCAGTCAATAATAAGCTAGCATTAGCTAACATGATACTAATTTGTATTATCAAACAATTACTATCATGTTAGCTAAAATGTTAACATTTCCTAACTTGGTAACATTATCTTATTTTATAACAAAATACTCGGAAAGAAAAACTAAATATTTCTACTACACTAACAGTGCTTTATTGTAGGCTAAAATGCTAGTTTTAACATTAGCATCTTAGCTAGCAGGAATGTGCCAGCTAACTCCAATTACATCAGAACTTTCCACTGATATAATGCTTCAGTGAGCTTTCCTTTAAAACAGCAATAATACATTTTCTATGCCTAAGTTATTTCTATTAGGAAAAATGAGGCCTTTATTTTAAAGAGCATCTGTAAACTTATTTTGAAAGTGCAAATTACAAAACCTGCTGATCCCTAATCTAGGTCTATTATGTGTCTGAAACCTAGCAATAAGCCAATGGAGTATTTATAACTTGTGGTTGAAAGTGTAAAATTAACTCTTTGTTGATCACTAGTTTTAATTATGCCAACATAGTATTATGTTTCTTGGTGTTTTTATTTTTTTATGTATTTTTTTTCCTCTCTCTTATTTTTCAGTTTGTGACGGCACAGAGAAACAGAAAAGCAAAACCGTTGATGCAGCGAACATTGACAGCTTTATAAACTGCACTGTAATCAAGGGCAGTCTTGACTTTACGGTACTTGGCATAAAAGGGTAAGAAGAAATGAAAATGTAAGAATTATTTTGTGTTACAAGCTGAACATTCTGAACTAAATTTATAGACACAACAAACGGGTTCATTCTCAGTATCAGTTTCCCAACAACGTTTCTCCCATTCACATATATTCCCGTTTTAGTCGTCAAAGCAAAATTAGGTAAAGATTGTGATAGAAAGCTTAACGACTGATATTGTTTTTAATTGTGTTCACCTTTAAAGTATTACAAGATTGTGTCCGATTTCGATAAGAAATCTTAAAAATTGTTATACATCTAAATTAAAAGCAGACCCAGTATCGGCCACCTGCCTGAACAATGATCATGGAGAAATGATGTGACAAAATGCATTAAGATGTGGGTTCATTCCTCTGCTCATCTCTTGTTACTTCTCAAGCCCCGTCTGCATCAGGTTCTTTACAGGAAGTAGAGAAACATGAGTTTTGATAGTTAAGGCATAATCCTTTCAGTAACATGTTTAATTTTAAACCAAAGGGAAAACTATACATTTGGTTCTTTTGCTCTCTGCAAAAGGTAGTTTAGGTAACTACCTAAACCTTCCCCTCTGAAAATTCTCAGTTTATATTTAGCATATCATGAAGCTTTATTCTCAGTGCTACATTGAGGGTATTTTGCATTAAATAATTTTTTTCGTCTTTTTTCTTTTTTGCTCAAAGCGATCCTTACGAAAATATACCACCCCTCGATCCAGAAAAACTGAAAGTCTTTAACACTGTGCAAGAGATTACAGGTGAGTTTCTAAACTACAGGAGTATTTCTAAGGTTCTGCGATATTGTTTGCATGTTTTTAGAGTCTCTGAAATACAACTTGATTTTCAGACTACCTCAACATCCAATCGTGGCCTGAAAGCATGTCGAACCTGTCAGTCTTTTCCAACCTTCAAACAATACAAGGAAGAAAACTTTACACGTGAGCAGCTAATGTTTTTCTGTCTTTGCCTTATTGTTTCTCTGTAGCCACTGACCCATAAATTATTGTGTTCTGCTATTAATTGCATACACAATAAACCTTAAATGATATTGAACTGGTTTTCTTTTTGATCTCTTTGTCATGTGATATCTTTACTTTCTGTAGTGGAGAGATCCGTAACCAAAGGTATGTTAAACACCTCAAAGTGCATCCTCTTTTTGGTGTTGGTGTGTGTTCATCCCATACTGGTATTGTGAGATTAAACTGGTGGTGGACACCTCTGTTTAAATGGCTTTTTTTTCTTCTGGTACCTGGGCAAAATCTGTTATGTTGTGAGAGTGGTATCCAATTTTACAAAGGAAAAAAAAAAGAAGTTAATTTCTCACTTGATTGTTCATATTTGGAGATTAATCCCAATCTATTCTGTTAACCATTTATGTTTTTAAATAAAATTAATTTCTGTTTTGTTCCACTGTCTACTTCTTTTCAAGATTTCCCAAATTTAAGTTTTGCCTTTTCAAATGAAATGTAAAATTTATTTTATAGAAACAAAAATTAAAAGAGGGATACAGAAAACCTTTAGAAATAATCAGAATCAGTTTTTGTTTTGCCTTTGATGTGACAAAGTTCAGAGAAGAAACTCAAAACTTAGAGACTCTTCTGTATTTATATTTGCTATTGAAATGGCAAAACCTAAACGTAGTGATCTCACTTAATCCAGAACAAGTCTTTTTAAAGTAAGCCATTTGTCCAATTCAGATTTTTTTTCATGCAAAAATACTCATTCACATTATCACCTGCTTTTTCAGGGGCTACTCTTTCCTTGTGATGAAAAGCCAGTCTCTCACCTCCCTCGGGTTGCGCTCCCTGCAGAAGTTAAATGACGGCGGTGTCTATATCACCAAAAACAAGAAGCTGTGCTACTACAACACTGTGAACTGGACGCGCATCATTTCCAGCGCCCAGAAACAGCAGGGTAGCCCCGTCATCAAGGACATCAGGGAAAACCGGAGACCGGAGCGGTGCGGTGAGTGGTGTCATAATGGATTTAGTAAACCTTAGTGCTGGTGAAAGATAAAGTTATTTTTATTTATCCTTTATTTAACTAGGAAAGTCCTTCTGAGATCAGTAACCTTTTTCAAGGCAGTCCTGGTCAAGAGATAACAAAATGATTAAAATAGCATACAAACTATCAAAAACATTCACTATTTAAAATGTTACTAAGGTGACCCTCAACACCTTATGAATGAAAAACTGTATTGACATACAGATAGAAACCTAATTTATGACATAGAAGCTTCCTGCTAATGAACTAATGCAACCAATACATACATTTTACTTTTAAAAAGAACTAAAATAAGTCTGCCTGTCAAATAAAACATTTTTAACAATTTTGACATTTTTACCATTTCACCAACTGAAATGTACAGCACCCTTCACATATAAAGGCACCTGTGGTGGACAAATGTAAGATTTACTTTTAACACTTTTATTAAAGGAGCATAATCTCAGCCTGAACATTTTTGAATAATTCATCCTTTAAATTAAGCACTTTTATTCAGTAGGGAACAATTTCACATTTTTATGAAATTACCTGCAGCACCAACAAAGTGGTAAACCACAACAATTAGTTACAGACCTCCAGATTTTACGTAATCTTAAGATCAACTCGGTGACAGTACGTGGAGTGCTTCCTGGTATGATTTTCCATCGCGAAGCTTCATATTATCAAGTGCATTACTATGCTCGGGATGTAATGCTCCCAAAATTGTGGGAACAGTCTGAAGAAGGTCTCTTCCTGATGAAGTCTGGTGTGAAAACATTTAAGTGGCCTGCAGGGAGTCCCGAGTTCAACCCAACAGAACACCTCTGGGATGAATTAGAGAAGAAACTAAGGGCAAGTCCTTCTCCAACATCAGTGTCTGACCTCACAAATGTACTTGTGGAAAAAGTGTGGCTCCCTAAAGCTCATGAATCTTTTGGAAAACCTTCCCAGCAGATCTGAAGCTGTTACATCTGGACTACAATAATAACCCTGAGTATTAAGATGTCCTTTAAGTTAATCCTTTTTGTTAAGTCAATATTCTTTGAATATGACAGATATTTTCTTTTTTTATCTTGTTCTATAATTAATTATTGTGCACCCTTAAATTTTACTTGATGTTGTTAAATGTTTGTTATTTTGTAATAAGTGGAATCATTTACATATTTGAGATAAATAATACAAAGAAAAATCTGTGATGATACTTTCGGCAATATGGCATATTTTGTTTTGATTCTTGATCTTTTGTTCTGTAAAATCCTTTTAGATTGTTTAATTAAAACTGTTTCGTTTTTTTTTTTACTTTTAAAAAACATACGCACCACTTAAAAACCACACATGTTTATGAATAATGTTTAACAAAAGCAACATAAATCACTTGAAATTAAACATACTGTATATACTTCTAACTGGAACAAAATCTTCTGTTGAAATTGTACAGCAACTAGAATCTATGGATTAAAAAGTCACTTCATTTCTGTAACAAGTAATCTTTCAGCCAAGAGTTTGTACACCTTGAGCTGTTTTGCAAAATGTATTTTTAGTTCTGCGTTCATATCTACCGATGTTTCTTCATTCCACCTCATCCCAGCAAAGCTGAGGCTACTTCACCACAATGATTTGTCTTTCTTCTCCCCTGCAGGTGCGGAGGGCCATACCTGTGACCCCTTGTGCTCTTCTGATGGCTGCTGGGGCGCAGGGCCGGACCAGTGTGTTTCCTGTAACAAGTACAGCCGTGGAGGGACGTGTGTGCCAGACTGCATGTTCCTCACTGGGTAGGTCCTCAAAAAAAAAAAAAGTCACATTCAGGATAAATAATGCACGTTTCAGCTGGGTGCTTTACAGATTTCAGTTCTTTTTGCAGTCTGCTGAATATTACCATTCTTTTTTTTTTTTTTTGCTCTTAATGCAGAAATAGAAGGGAATTTGCCACACAGTCAGGCGAGTGTTTGCCATGTCATCCTGAATGTAAAGTCCAGGAAGGGATAAAGACTTGCACGGGGCCGGTATGATCCCTTTGCTATTTTCTTACCCTTGTTGCTTATGTTCTCTAATTGGTCAAAGTAGAAGCAGAGTAAAGTGTGGGCAAAGATCCACTGCTGCCCCCTAGTGGCTCAAATATTGTCTCCACTCTGTGTCTTTTGTCTACCTCCAGGGAGCAGATCAGTGTGTGGCATGTTCCAGCCTGCAGGACGGTCCACACTGCGTCTCCTCTTGTCCCGATGGTGTGATGGGCGGGGAGGGAGTCATCTTTAAATATGCCAGCAAACAAGGCCATTGTGAGACATGCCACATGAACTGCACCCAAGGGTGAGTGACGATTACAAATCTGTATCCCTGCATGTGTATTTTCTTTCTTTAAACTGACTTTTCATGCATTTTGCCTCCAGATGTACTGGCCCTGGAATTGGGGACTGTGTGGGAATTGCTTCTCCATCCTTCTCTGGGTAATATATTTTTTATTTAGATACGTCTTTTATAGTTTTGATTTGGGTAATTATGAGGTTCTGATTACATATCATCCTTTAAACTCTTGTGTTTAGACAAGCAATCACTGGCATCATATTGGGAGTCCTCGCCACACTCTTCATTTCATTCTCCATCTTTGTGCTGACGACTCTGTGGCGCCGAAGCATTGTCATCCGTCGTAAGCGAGCCATGAGGAGGTACATGGAGAGTGGTGAAGTAAGTCGGCACATCTGTCCCGGGTTTTCCATTCCTGTTTGAATTTAAAGACGACAACATAAAGTTATGCTTTGTGTGTCTTCAGAGTTTCGAACCTTTGGAGGAGAAAGAGAAAGTCCACGCTCGGATCTTCAAACCCTCTGACCTGCGTAAGATCAAACCTTTGGGTAATGGAGCATTTGGAACCGTCCACAAGGTACACATTGCAGCATTCATTTTCTACATCTGATTCTTATTGATCAGTGTCTGAAGCTGGGCTCTCTTTACGTCCTAGGGCGTTTGGATCCCTGAGGGAGACACAGTGAAGCTGCCTGTTGCCATAAGGACGATTCATGATCGCACGGGTCGACAAAATTTCTACAAAGTGACAGATGTAAGTCAACTTCAGATAAAAGTTTGTGTTGTCCATCCATCTGAAATGGTGCTTGAAAAGAGTGTGAATGTGTATGGAAGAGAATTCGATTTTGTTGAAAGAAATGTGATTGAAAACTCAGATATTAAAGTCTTAATATGTAACGGAAATGATTTCCACAGCACATGATTGCGATGGGAAGCATGAACCACATCAACGTTGTGAGGACGTTGGGTTTCTGTCCAGGTGACAGCCTCCAACTCGTCACTCCACTCAGCAGTCAGGGCTCCATGCTGGAGCATGTCAGGAACAACAAGAATAAGCTGAGCCCACAGAGGCTGCTCAACTGGTGTGTCCAGATAGCAAAGGTAAGGGACCAACGCAGACTCTGTTTCTTTGGTTTTACACACACATTTCAGAGATAAGTCACATTGTTCTTCTTCACCATCAGGGAATGAATTACCTGGAGGAAAACAGGATTGTCCACAGAAACCTGGCTGCCAGAAATGTTCTCCTCAATGACAACTTCACAGCACAGATTTCAGATTACGGCGTGGCGGACCTGCTCTATACTGATGACAAGAAAAACTTTTTTAATGAGGGCAAGGTGAGTTTTATAGAAGGAGTTATGTACAGTGCTAATCAAGAGTATCAAAACGCCTTGAACCTTTCCTCATTTTTTTTTTTTTTGCATTACAACTATAATCTTTTATGTATTTAATTGGGATTTTATGTGACACAGACCTACACAGAAAGCAGCCGAAAGGCCTGCAATAACTTTAGGTGAGCTGCAGAAAACCACAGCTCAGGTGGAAGAAGTTTGGTGGGACACTTGTTTGTCTTCAACTTCACAAATCCAGCCCTTATGGAAGATTTTCAAAAAGAAAGCTATTGTTGAAACAAAGTTATGACAAATCCTAGTTGTAGTTTCCCACCAGTCACGCGGGGGAAACATTAAACATTCAAAATAAAGTAATTTAGTTAGAGGAATCATGTTGAAACACGGTGGTGGCAGTATTGTGCAGGGATAGGGAAGAATCAGAAGAGTCTCAGCTTTAACTACAAGTCATACTTGTTAGATTTATTCTGTTCTTGTAAAGGTTTTATTTTTAAATCATCAGTTTTCCACTAATTTTCAATAATGCTCTGTTTTGTGTTGATGTCATCTAAGAACTTAAAAAAAATACATTGAAGTTTTTTGTTGTAACAAATGGAAATGTGAAGAAATTCAATGACTTGATTTTTTTTTAACCTGCTGTAGGACACGGAAACAGGAAAATTAGCATTTAGGAAAATTATTTTATGCCTTTTAACATCTTATTTTCTATCTCCACAGTTTTTTGTTTTTTTAACTGATTTCCAATAAACACATTTTTTTATTTACATTTGCAGACACCAATCATCAAGTGGATGGCCTTGGAGAGCATCTTGTTTCGCAGATACACTCATCAGAGTGATGTGTGGAGTTATGGTAGGCTCTAAATTCTGACTATGTTCTGACCCATTTACATAATTAGAACTTATGTAAATGGGACCTATTATGCAAAGTTCACATTTTTAAGTTTTTATACTTCTATTTGGGTCTCAACTAAGTTCAAAAAAGCATCCAAACCATTAAAAAACTAGCTGTTCTTAAGCAATACATTTACCGTTTCAAAAACCTCCAAATTAATCCACCGTTACCTAGCAACCCAACCAGAGCTGCAGCATATTCAGTCAGCTGGTTTTACCGCTATATGTACTGTACAATGGCTCCTGGAAAAGACAAGTGCATTGTTGTTGACTTACCGTCTAGAAACCACTTGTTGAATTTTTGCTGGCTGTGCAGGAGGCTCTACTTCTACTTTTCAAAAATGTGCTGTTGTATAATTGTACATGTCTGCAACGATTTTCACGTGGAAGTGTAAAAATTGAGTAGTTGGCCATCAGTAGCTTATTTGGATTTAAAGTGACAAGAGGCCCCAAAACATCTCATTCTGAAAGGAGCTCAAAATAGGCAGAACTGAACAGAATAAAATCTCATGTTCTAAGAATGATTTTGTGTAAAAATAGACATGAACATGTTTTGTATCGCCCATAGACCTATATCATCCTGTTCAAGAAAACGTAATCAGTCACTTTACAAACTTAAAGGCTGTTTTGCTCAGACTGCTTCAACATTCTCCTCTTAATCTTAGGTGTGACTGTTTGGGAGATGATGTCTCACGGGACAGAGCCATACTCCACAATGCGTCCACAGGAGGTTCCTGATCTGCTGGAAAAGGGCGAGCGTCTGTCACAACCTCAGATATGCACCATTGACGTCTACATGGTGATGGTCAAGTGTAAGTCATTTTAATTTTACAGGTGAAAGCTGGTTTTTGGCTGGTTGCAGTCCCACAGAAAACTATTCATGACTTTATTTCTTACTTATCCAGGTTGGATGATCGATGAGAATGTCCGCCCAACATTTAAGGAACTGGCTGGAGAATTCACCAGAATGGCCAGAGACCCGCCTCGCTACCTGGTCATCAGAGTAAGACCTACCCGGCTTAGCACTGTGTTGTTTAGCTGTTGGTGCTAACGCAGCATGCTCATTTATAATCTTTCTGGTTTCGGCAGGAAGACTGCAATCAACACGATTCACCATCTGATGAAGTCGCCCAGCGGAGTGCAGACCTGGATGAGCTGGATGATTTAGACTTTGATCTGGAGGACATTGGAGTTCATACCTTGGCAGACTGCGGGACTCCAGGTCCTCACCTCCTGTCCAGGAGTCTGAGCCGTATCTCCAGGACTGACACTAACAGAGTAGGGGACTGTGTTCTGTTGACATTCCCTGCATTTTATGCCTGAAAATGAATCCACTCATCTGAATCCACATAACGTGAATTGATTTTTGTGGTAAAGGTGGTGCTCAATCCATCGACCTTGGCTGGATACCTGCCCATGACCCCAGGCTTTGGAGGACAGGTAGATCCATTAAAAAGCTTTTTTTTTTTTATCAGCCCACGTCATATTCAAACTTCTTAAATGGTTAATCTCAAATTATCTGTGTGACAGTCCCGTTCTCGACTGAACTCTGCGCGCACCATGTCTGAGAGCTCAGAGGGCTGCGGCACTGCGGTGGACATGGAGATGAGCGAGGACTTTTCTTTGCCAGGAAGTCTGAAAAGAAGACGCCAACGTGAGGACAGCGCTTACGTATCACAGAGGGACAGCATGTCCGGTGGGCCGCCGGAGACCCCCTCCCCTGACGCAGAGGAGGAAGATCAGAACGGATACGTCCTTCCTGGAGGAAGCCCAGAAAGAGGTGACAGTGCTCTGAGCATTTAAAAAGTTATGACATGAGGTTGAGAGGCTTCAGTAAACCTGCAGAAGCTGGTCAAGGGTTTGATGTGAAACTATTCAATAACACTAGGCCAAAGTGAAATAAAAAAAAAGTTTAAATAAATGGAATGTGTGACAAAGTTCGTGTGGAACTGGAAAAAGAAAACTGGAGACCAGTCTTGGTTTTGAGACGTACTGAACTTATTTGACAAAAGCCACAATGTCAAACATCTGTTTAAATCGGGACTGTCACCGTTAATGCATTTACACATGCAGTTAACATATTAATATTACATAGTGCAGATTAATCAAACTACATATTTCAATATTTTATGCTAGCCCAGGTATGCTCGAAATGTAACACGCATGAATTAAGCAGGTCGCCTCATCCCAGAACTTCAATAAGAAATAAATTCAGAGGGATATTTCTAAATTAACATTTAAAACAAATTACTTCCTTTAAAACTCCCTGAATCTGAAAATTTTGAGACATGTTTAGTATGCGACACTAAAACATATTCTTAAACATTTTTTGAAAATGTGCAGAGGCAATATGAAACTTCTTTAAACTTCAGAATCTTTCCTTTGCTTTTGTTCAGATTGTTTTTTTTAGCTTTACCTTTCTGTGGACACTTTTATCTGTTAAACATGTCCAAACCCTATTTGTCGCAAAGTTAACAGAATAGTGTGCTTTGTGAAAATTCCCATAAAGTTTTACACTTTTTTATGATAGTAAAAATTATATTTAGGCTTTTTAAAAATGATTTTAAAAATGCTTTAAAAGGGTTGTTTTTGTTATCAGAAATTTTCCAGAATTTTGAAAAACACAAACTTTTGTTACTTGCATGAAAATGTACATCATGTTGTTCTACAAGCACCGTAGGTACAGCTTTTATTTTATTTTAAACAATGCCTCATATTTAAAATTACTCTTTTTACTGTTTCAGACACCCTCATGTACTCACCTCGAGCCACTGCAGGCAGAATGGGAAAGTCTTACTCATTAGGCCTCCTGGATAGCCCAGATGATGAGGAGTACGAGTACATGAACAAGCAAACAGCCGTTTCTCTGAGGCACAACCCCCACTGGCTGAGGTCGAACAAGAGACGAACTTATTCCCTATCGTCACAAGCGACAGCCTACTGTGACACAACGCTGAGCTTGGAGGTCGGGGGAGGGCAAAAGACGAGTCAGAAAAATCCCCATTCAGCTCAGCCGGGTTCCAAGGAGGTCCATTATGAATACATGGACATCAGATGTAACGAGAAAGTGGAGATCCCACCAGAGAACGCCCTCCTTCCTCCTCCGATTCTACCGAGGATGAGAGAAGACGCTACGGAGAGACAGGAGAACGAATACGTCGAGAGTGACGACTATCAGTACACGAACAGACAAACAGCGCAGCAGCAACCTGTTGCTGACAATAAGGAGCCCAGCAGTGACAACAGTGAGGCGGATGAATATGAGGACATGGACTGCTTTGCAGCTCCGCCACCTGCTGTCGATACAGTCGTTTACCAGAACATGCGGAGGGAGGGCGAGGTAGCAGTGGACTGCACAGAGATGCACCCGTCGGGCTTTGATCCCCACGTTAGGGAGCGAGCTGGAGTCGGGGTTGGGGAACCTACATCCACTGAAAGATCCTTCGACAATCCAGGATACTGGCACAGCAGGATGTTCCTGAAGTCCAATGCAGTGCCGACTTGAAGAGCACGTTTATCTCAGTCTTGGAAGAGATTCATGAAGGACCTGAAAAAGGAAAAGAATCAACAAGCCACATAATGTAGCCTTTGATACAATCTCAATGAAACATAAAAATGATAAAGACTGGAATTAAAACCTTACAGAATATTTAGTAAGGTGTGAAGACTTTGTTTTTTTTCTTTTTCATTGAACCTATACTACAAATGTTTGTGCTTTCATGTTTTTTGTTTTGTTTTGTTTTGTTTTGTTTTGTTTTGTTTTGTTTTGTTTTGTTTTGTTTTGTTTTGTTTTGTTTTGTT